>VURO01019668.1:119743-155439 GCA_015108175.1 Pelvicachromis taeniatus
CCCCAAGAAAAAGAACACAAAAATACTTGATTGTCTCCTGAACTTTTCTAAAATACACTTATTCAGTTTCTTGCTGAGATTTAAATGAGAAAAAACTCACTCACTTCAAGTCTGTACACTAAATAAGAAATTAGACTTGTCAGTTACCTTAGTATTAAGACCACAAACAAACAGAGAAAGTAACAAAATAGCTACCAGTGTCTTCACATTTCACATGGATACTGTTAATCTTTTTGCAGCAAACCCAGAATGTAGACACAACAGGTTATGCCGTTATGAGAAGTTTGGTGCTAAAACCATATTTTGGCCAACAAAGTGACATTCTGGAGTTGCTGTGTAAACTCTCACCACTAGATGTCAGTAGATTGCACTTTGCAGTCAACTGAATTGTGTTTTCTTACCTCTGTTGTAGGACAGAGAAGTCTGATGGCCATCTGTAGTGTCAGCCTACACCCTACACTCACTGACCTCAGCTGTCAGTATGTGTCCACATCTGTCTAATTTGGAGGAGGGTGTAAACAAAAGGAGTTTGATATGAGACAATGAAGCTCACTTCTGTCCAATGACAGCAACACGGAGGTGAGTTGTTGCGAATATCCTGAACTTTTCTGTTGCTAAATGCTGCTGTTTTTAGCCTCTGTTAGCTGCTGTTAGCCATCCATCCAGGGTCGCGGGGGGCGCTGGAGGTTATCTCAGCTGTCTTAGGGCAAGAGGCAGGGTACACCCTGGACAGGTTGACAGTCTGTCGCAGGGCTAACACACATACACAGACAACCATTTGCACTCACAGGCACTCCCGCATTCACACCTATGGGCAATTTAGTGTTCACCTATCCCCACAAACTGCATGTCTTTGGACTGTACCCGGAGAGAACCCAGGCAAACTCGGGGATAACATGCAAACTCCACACAGAAAGACCCTAGGCTGATGGTGGAATTGGGGTAGGGACCTTCTTGCTGTGAGGCAACAGTGCTAACCATGCCACCGTACTGCCCCTGTTAGCCATTGTAAGTAAAAGTTTCTTTGAAGTGGCTGTAACACTGCTGAACTTGGACACTTAGTGAATAAATTCTCATATGCTGTGAGAATGAACTCAAACTGTTTGTCAGAGGCAAAGTGTGATTTTTAGGACATTCGAGCCTAACATTAGCTGGCATAAGGTCAGCTTATAACCAGCTCTTGTTGTTTAGCCAGCTTATTTTGCGCTTATTGGAGGCGCTAATCTGTTGATAATAAGTAATTGCAACAACACTGGGTATAAATGAGCATGTTTGTATTTGTGTGTCGTTCATATTTTTTGTAATCCTCAAAAATCAGCTGACTTTACCTTTAAATGTCTACTTCGGTGACAAGTGCTTAATGTCATTAAAATGAGTTGGCCTTTGTATGTGTGTATTACATTATTTTTACAATTTTACACCACATGCTGTCGATTCTACAGTCTGACTGTAAGGATGATGGGGGGAACATGGTAAACCCATGTATTAAACTATGAGCTTGATAGAAACATACTAGCATTTAGCTCTCAAAATCGCGATAAATTAAAAAGTTCTAGTTTTGCGGACTCTGTTAAGTATAAAAAAACTTAGGCTGTTTCTATTCAACCCATGTGTATTTAAAATACATATTTGTCTTCATCATACACGGACTGGATGGAGACAGTCCATCCAACTGGACAGCTCCAGTTAAATCCTCTCAATCACTGATTACTGAATGAAGGTTTTGAATACTGAATACAGACTCCCACTTGCTCTTGATGTATATTGTATATTGAGGGTTTACCCCCTTTTCTTTCCATTTTATCTTTGTAGAAAATATAACAGTGAAATCTGTAGTGTGTCTGAGTGGTGAGGGTATTCACAAGGCACATACCCTGATCCTTCTGAAGTCCACAGGTTTTCGGATCAGTTCGTAGTACTCAGGTACCTCCTTCTTAGAGGGAAGCTGCACAAAGCCTTTACTGATCTGTCGTCCCAACCTAGAAGCACAATGTTTCTTTTAATCTTGTGACTGTAGGAAAAAAGTTTAATTATTCAGTCAATATCTCTACAACATTTGTTTTCTTATTGCTGATACTGTTTTCTTGCAGTACAGACTTACATACAGTGTCTTTTCATGTCTAAATTATGAAGGGGGCACAATCCCAAAATCAACTGCTGATTGATTAAATCTTCAGCATTCAATACTCGACAAAGTGAGTAGGTGCACTGGGATTTTTAAGGCAGGTTTCCCCAAAAAACCTTTGAGGTATTAGGTTAGACTAGCAAAACGTTGAAAGCTGAAATTTGTGACTTCTGCTTCAATCCAGCAGCAGGGGGTGAAAGAAATTAAAGTGTTAGCGCAAAACTCCGCTATGGTTCTTGTTCCTCACTGAGTCACTAGGCTAAAAACAGTCTTGTTACAATATCCCACTGCACAATCCATCCATCCATCCATTCATCCGTCTATTTTCTGCAATGCAAAGATCATGCAAATTATACAGAAAGGCCCTGCTGGCTTCTTGCTGAGGCAACAGAACTAACCATTGCACTACAGTGCTGTCCCTGCGTAGACTAATTTATTTAAAAATAATATTATTAATAATAACGATAATATCAAAAGATTCCCATAATCAATATGAGCTTTAAAGAGGACCTACTGTGGTTGTTTCCAATTCCATATTTTTTTCTTGGATTAAACTACAGTACCACAGTTTATTCACTGTATGAACCGCTTCCTTTGAACCAGCTTTGTTCTGGCTGACTGTTCCTCACAAACAGAAGGTTTGAACAACAGGTGGGTGGGGGCCTCTGGGCCTACTATCAGAGCTGAGTGACTGAGATGACTGCATCAGGGATTCCCCCCTCGCATTGACACCATACAAATACAAAGAGCCAAAAACTCAGAGTGTGTCTGGACTGAACCCTGAGCATTGGGTTCACTGGGATTACTTACAGATATGCTGACTTCATGATACAAAAAGGTAACTAATATGGCATAAGAGGTCCCCTTTAAGCTGTGATCAGGTGTACAGTGTTGTAGGAATTACTATAACTACAAGACCATCTCAAAAAAATTTAATTCAAGTATCTACATGTGTTCTCTATGTGTCACAAGTGAAATATTTCAAGCCTTTTTTTGTATTCATTTTGATGATTATGGCTTATAACTCACGATCAGATTTCCAGTTTGTTAGATGAACAGAATCTGTTATTTAGAGTTTAAATCACGTGTATGTCTCATTCAAGTTCAGTACATAACGCCACAGTCACAGGGAAGAGTTGTCAGAGGGCAATCATCAACACCCTCCACAAGGAGGGTAAGCCACAGAAGATCATTAGTGACAAAGGGTTGCTATACAAAGTGCTGTACTAAAGGATATTAATGTAAAAGTTTATACAAGAACTTGGGAGAGCTTCACAAAGAGAATCAGAGCCACTATGCAAAGACTTTCTTGAGGAAAGGGTTACAACTGTTGCATTCTTGACATCCGCCCACTCTTGCACCAGATAAAGCATCAGAAATGTCTTACCTTGGCTAAGGAGAAAAAGAACTGGACCATTGCTCAGTGCTCAGATGAAAGTAAATGCTGCATTTCATTTGGAAATCGAGGCCCTAGAGTCTGGCGGAAGAGTGAAAAGCCACTGAATCCAAGGTGTCCAATACAAAGTTTGCAGTCTGTCTGCTGTGTTTTATCAGGTCTAAAGTCAACACAGGTGTCTACCAGGAGATTTTTACACCACTTCATGCTTGCATCTACTCATAAGCTTGATGGGGATCTGGTTTTCCTTTTCCAGGAGGACTTGGCAGCACAAGCCCAAATCTATTTCCTAATTGCACATAGAATACATGAGGTTTTGTCAAGCAGAAGATGAGAAACACCCAAGCTCAATATACAGACAAGCTAAACCCTGCTGTCAAAGCTACCCGGGCTACAGTCGCACCTCAGCAGTGCCCCAAGCTGATCACCTCCATGGCGTGCCACACTGATGCAGTATAAGCATAATCATCAATCAATGAAAACAAAAACAAAAAAGCTTGAAATATTTAAATGTATGCTTAATGTATATAGCTTACATGGAAAAACAACTGTAATCCATCGGTATGAATGAGATCATGCTCATCAAAAGTTTAATATTATCAAATAAAACATTATATTGATTTTTTAAAATTAAAAAGAGCTCTAAAAATAGTGACTTTTTTGCCACAGCCCAAACGTCTTTGACATCCCTCACCCATCTTTGTAGTTCATGACCATATCCACCAGTGTGTTCAGTGTTCTGGTCAGTTCAGGTGGATTTGGAGGGAGTTTCTCAGCTGGTGGGCGCCCTCGCTTCCTTTTGACTTTCTCGGCAGTTTCTTGCCCAGCCTTCAGGTCTTTCACTGCTTGATGATCACCTTTACGCTTCTTCAGACTGATGTCCTCCTCCATGTCCTCTTGAGAACCGTTCTCTCTTGCCTCGAGCTGGGGGGAGAGGGAGGAGTGGGTAGGGAAATCTTGTAAATGCATGTATTTTTTTTTTTTTTTAGTTCCTTCTTCAACAACACAAAGACTGTGATGACTAGAGAATGGGAGGAAAAAAGCTCATTTCAAAACTTCTATTTTCTATTTAGTCTAACTTGGCTTCTTTGATTTTCATGTGACATCTCTCGGGAAAACGCGTAGTACGTGTTTTTCCCAGACACAAACCTGAAGCACTTCAGATGACAAACTATAGATTCTAAATTTAAAAACGTCTATGTTAAAGCAGTCCACGTCTCCATCTAATTAGCAGCTGGAATCCAGGCATTCGGAATTACAGAGCATGGTTTTGTACTCAAATGAATCAGGACTCATTTATTTATTACAATAGCATCTGAATTTACATGGGCTGAAGCAACCCAGTGCCATCTCTGCAAATTTAGGACAGATTATTTGATCTGCGGGCTTTGATGTGAGGTGATTATCGAGGGGATGCTTATTTTTTAATGCACGACGAGTCGGGGTGGATTTGAAGAAGCCCTTTTCTGCCAAAGCACAGAGTCTAAAAACGCTATTGTGCGATAAATATGAATCTATATTTTGCCGCTTTGCACTCAGCCTCGTGCATGCAAGACAGAGGAAAAAAAGAGAGAGATGGAGTCATTATTTTAGGTGTGTTTGACAAGGGTGCGTGCTGCATCCCGAGTTATGTTCAACCGTTTCATCCGCTCCTTTTCGAATATGCAGCGACCACTGTGTTTTCCACAAAGGCAATTAGAGGCCAGAAACAAGAGTGAGTGTGCATGCAGCACAAGCAGCCCTTGCAGCAGCAGCAGCAGCTGGAGAGAGGGAGGGAGGAAATAAAGAAGGCATGCTGTCCAATCTGAACAGAATATTGATGCATCAATAATACAGGATCATACAGTACACACATCAGCCTTCACATCATATAATAAAGCACGCCTGGTGATATCTCAAGGATGCAAACTTGAGATATTTAACAGAAAGTGATCCAAGGAGCAGTGAACAGTGCCATGCAGAATTAGAAGAAATAGAAAAACAATAACATAAGCAACCCCCCCTCCTCCTGAAAAATCAAAAAAACAAAAACAAAAACAGGACTGATGATACATGCCTGCACTTCCAACCATAAAAAAGACATGGCAGAACGCTGAGTTAGAGGAGACAACAGCACTAGAGACAACAATAGAAATCCTGCTCATCATTGTTCGGGGCTCAAATGTAGGCTTTGAAAAGCCCCTACTCCCTCTAAGGGGAAGCAATGGTTACAGCAGAATACTGGAGGGATAGAGGGTAATCCTCAAAGATGTATAACACAGCTGAGAGCTGCCTGATTGACTGTGCATGTGGAGTGGAAGGGTGTCAGAGTGTGCATGTGATGCTCCATGCCTGTGCTATCTCCTAACAAGCCTGCCTCTTCCCTGACTAATCTGGCAAAGATTCCCTCTCATCTGTTACAACACACACCTACACACACTCTCTCTCTCTGCCTCTTACTCGCGCGCGCGCGCACACACACGCATACACACACTCTCTCTCTCTCTTCCATTGGCGTGCGCGCACACACACATACACACACATTTTATCCATCTCTTCCTCTCTTCCCATGCGATGTACCCTGGCTGAATCCTGAGCCTGTGAAGAAAAGACATGGAGGAGGATATTTACCTGACTGCAATCTGCAGGCTGGCTATCGGGATCGGCTGCAGCTGTGGGGGAGAGAATTAGCAAGCCAGCATAGCGGCGAGCTGCTAGTCTCTTCATCAGCTGATCACTCAGAAGCAGAGCCCAGAAGGGGGGAGAATAAAAGCGCTATGTTTTCATATACAAATCATTGGGCAGGGGGAAAATACAAATGCCATACCCATCTCCCGTCTGCAGCTCTCCGAAGTCTTTTTCCTGACTCTGGAAGGCCCCGAGCTTGTCTCCCTCTGCATGTTTTTAATATCGACTGTTGCCAGACGTTATTATTTTTTTTCTTTCCTCACTCTCTCTCTCTCGCCCTCACTCTCTCTCTCTCTCTCTTCCTACCCGCCGTTAAAGTTGTCGGGTCCTTTTTTAAAATTGTTATTTATTTTTAAAAATCTGCACTGTATTTTGGAGGATCGTGCTCTTCGTTATCAACTAAGGCAAACAAGAAACTCCTGCTGGAACCAGGAGTCCAAGCCTGAAAGCAGCACGGACATTCATGAGTTCACTCGACAGCACGTTTGAATGTGCAGCCGCCTCGGAATTCCAGCAGGGTGATTAATGCATAAATATTGACTCAGATTACACTTAATTCCTTAGCCGAGACAGCAAGGAAAGAAAAAAAAACATCTCTGCAAAGTCCGAGCTGCTGAGCTGCAGCAATTGCAGTACAAAAACGAAAAAGGGAGTTTTTCTACTTTAGGCTAGTATTCAAAGCCATGTGGTTTCTGTAAAGCAATTAGAGTTTTCTTCCTAACATGTGCACAAAAAACAAACCCAAAAAAGCTGCTGCTGGATAACAGCACATGTAACAGCACAGAAAAACATATGCAGGAAAAACAAAAACAAAAAGTCTGATGTCAGAGCAACATTGTTTTGTCCGGTGGAAAAACTTGTGAAGTGGAGGATCTCAGCTGAATGGAATTCAGTGAGAGAAAATCATAATGCACGAGTTACGCAGACAGCCCAGCGCAGGGCCATTTGTCATACCATGCTACCCTACTACACTATACATATACTCATATATTCCTCCACTTTATTAGGGACGCCTACTCTCATGCTCCATAACACGAACATCTGGTGAGCCAATTACATGGCAGCAACTCAGCGCACTTGGGCACGTAAGCATGCTCAAGAAGATCTGCTGAGGTACAAACTGAGCATCAGAATGAGAAAGAAGGCGTGATGTAAGTGTCTTTGAACGTGGTATGGTTGTTGGTGCCTGATGGACTGGTAGGAGTATTTTACAAAATGCTGATTTACTGGGATTTTCCCACAAAACCATAGGGATTAGCGAGTGGTCCAAAAAGAGAGAGAGAGAGAGAAAAAGAGGGAAATAGTTCTGGAGTGAAAGCGTCTTGTTGATGCCAGAGGTGAGAGGAGAATGGCCACACTGATTTGAACTGACAGGGAAGCAATACCAACTCAAATAATCACTTCTTATAACAAAGAAGAAGAGCAGAAGAGCATCTCTGAAGGCACAGCACATTGATCCTAGAAATAAATGGACAACAGCAGCAGAAGACCACAATGGACAGCAATCATTTAACACACACACACACACACACACACACACACACACACACACACACACACACACACACACACACACACCCTCCGTACAACAGGTAGAGTTTGATCTGTTTGTCATGAAAATATTGATTATAGCTGTTTATATCAAACTGATTCAGGAAAATATGTGGCATCACCTTTTTTCCAAACAACTCCCACCCACTTCAATAAACCAATGAGAGGAACACGTGACTATTGGCTCTAAATGTGTGGTCAGGATAAAACCCAGCACATGGTGCCACATTTGATTTAATTTATTCGATTTGAATTGTCCACAGCAAATCAAAGTTGCTGCTATGCCTTTTCCAAATCCAACAAATGCATTTATTAGTTAATTTAGTGTTTGTGGTTTGTTGGATCTTGGTCCCACATTGACAAATGGTCCAAAACATCAAGAACGTTTCACAGACATTGTTGCAGGATTACTAAATACTGGACTGTTTTTTAAAACCTTTTAAGTTTCAGTTTTATGATATGGCACAAAACTTATTATTACTAACTCTTACAGTATTTTTGTCATCTAATATGTAACCTGATTGAAATGTGAGCCTTATTATGACATATTGAGCTGCACAGTAAAAACCCAGGAACCCAAACACAAGGATGGTCTGCATCATGAAATAATAAATCACGAGATATCGAATGGAGAAGTCCATACATGTCACATGCAACATATTGTACTGAAGTCAGATGTACCCATCTGACTGGAAAAGATCCATATCTTTTGATGGCATGTGTCAGTGTACAAAGGGCTTCACTGGCACGAAACTGTGACTGCTGAATGTCCTTGCACGCCAGCTTCATATGACATTCATTAGGGTTTTACAAAACAATTTTGTTTTGCTTTCAAGATTGCTTATGTCAGCATCTATTCTACTAAATAACACGGTAGCGGTGACATTTCGGCTTAAACAAACGGCGAAATTAAACGAACAGATTAGCTAACCCCACTGAAATAGAGATATCTTTCCAGACTAATGTTCCCAAGAATCACTTGCTGAAAACTGCTGACTGTTACCATGGCAACAGCAAATTTTGATGGTGGACCTTGTATATCATTGTGTTTTATTGCTGTTGCTGGGAAATGATTCAGAGTGCTCTCAGTCACACAAGCTCTCAGGAATTGGAAACAGAGTGGTACACTGGGGAAACGAGTGCAGCGGGAAGCCGAACAACATAATTTTATAATCTGTCTTTTCATGGAAGCTTTCTGTCTTGTGCACCCAAGCACTGCATTAAAAAAAAAAGCCCTGGAAATGGGTAAAATATAAATCACGTGAGTAGATGAAGAAAACAAAAGGAAAAGGAAATAAAACAAACTCATTGTGACACCACATGCTTCGCTGATGAAAATATTGCACTTCATAGATGGTAAAAAAAAAAAGGTTAAAAAAGACAAAGATACCCCTTAACCTGTTCTTTCTTTTATTTTAGAAATGGTCACATGTTCACTCACCAACAGTGCTCTAGCGTAAAATTAAACAATGATAATATCTGAGCTGCAGGACTGCTGCAGAATTGAATTATCACCACGCGCCCTCTCTTCTCACACCAATGAAGCTCGTGGGGAATATTAATTAAAATGGTGAGAACTGTAGGGCACAGGTTATTCTGAATGGTTGATAAATGATTTACAGCTCATTCAAAGCCAAAATTCGCTTTTAATTTCCAGTAGTACAAACGTCAAGAGAGGCAAGACTATTCTGATGAGTTATCAAGGCCAGGTTTTGCAGTGTAAGGTCACAAACTCACCTAATAATTCAGTCATTAATAAACATCTTTTGAAAAAGGTCTAAATAATCTTGCTTATAAGAAAAAAAAAAGTCAATGGTACTTTTGTGATAGACATCATAGTCAACTGAAAAGGGACAGGATGAACACCAAGGGCAATACCTGGTGAAGTGGTAGAAATGAGGAGGTGAGAATGGCAGGTAATTTCTGTGTAAGAGGAAGAAAGAGGACTGGGTGTCAGGATGAAGAAAAAGAAGAGCTGATGCCTGGCTGAAGGCTCAGCTCATATTATCTTTTAAACGGTTGAGATACTTGAGGTGGAACAGCGGTAAGCACTGCTGTCTCACAGCAAAGAAGGTGGGTTTGAATCCACCAGCTGGCTGAGGCCTTTCTGTTTCTTTGCGCTGTGAAACCACCTTTCCCCCCCTCCAACTACCCCAAAAAGTTGAAAAATCTTTTATACAATGACAGAGCTCACGTGACCCTTCTTTTCTGTGTGACTAAAAACATTAGCAGACTCAATTTTTCCTTTGCATCCAGCAAATGTGTAACAGATATAACACAATAACGTGTTACCTTAACATTCCTTACTATGAAACAAATATGGGACTAGTATTAATCTTGTCATCTGTCAGACTGTATTTATTTATTAAAATACTGATATTTATTAGTACATTTCGTCCATGGTTCATAGAAAAAGATGTGCTACAGATATGTAGTAGTTTATGTTTTTTTGAGCCCTTATCTCCTCCTACAGGAGATATAAAAATAGTACAAAATTCCATCTTAGCCCTACGTAAAACCCAATTCCACAAATGCTGGGAAGCCGTATAAAAAAAACAAAGCTATGATTTGCAAATCTTTTAAAACTATAAAATTTCACAATACTACATAAAAAAAATACATCAAATGTTTAAATAAAATAAAAACATAACTCAAAGAAGTTGGGAATGGGCAACACGAGGTCAGAAATTTAGAGATACTAAAAGAAACAGCTGGATGGACAAAACAGGTTGAGAATTTGTTAGTAACATGATTGGGTACAAGAAGTGCATCTTAGAGAGGCAGAGTTTCTCAGAAGTGACGATGGGCAGTATCTACAAGAAAAAAACTTCAGCTACAAATTATGGAACAATTTCAGAATGATATTTATCACTGTACAATTGTGAAGACTTTGGATTTCTCATCATCTACAGTACATAATATAAAAGGATTCCTGAAATCTGTATAACTCTGTGTGCAGAAAGGAACAATTCTGAAAATCTAATAGTGGATGTCTGTGATTTTCAGGCCTTTGGGCATTGAAAACAGGCACAATTCGGTGGTGGAAATCACTGAATGGCCTCAGGAACACTTCCAGAAATCACCGTCTGTGAAAACAATTCACCGCCCCATCCATAAACGCAGGTTAAAGCTATGACATGCAAAACAGAAACCCTATGTGAACATGATCCTGGATTGCAGAATCGTCTTCTCTGGTCAAATCTCATTTTAAGAGGACTGAGGCAAAGTAGAAAGATTTTCTGTGGCACGGTGTATATTTTAGGACATCCTCAGGTCCCAGGAAAAAAGCCGTCAGGTCAAATGTTAAATTATTTTTTGGAAAACATGGACGTCGCATCCTCCAGACTAACGAGCAGAGGGGTCGTCTGGTTTGTCATCAGCACGCAGCTCAAAAGCCTTAATCCCTGATGGTATTTTGACATTAGTGTCTCTGAAAATGGCATCTGGCACTTCTAAAAAGGCACCATCAGTGCTGAAAGGTATGTACAGGTTTCAGAGCAAAATATGCTCCCATAGGCAGTCTTTGCTACTAATATAATCTTAGCATACTGAATATGCGGAGACAATGCTACTGCATCTATGCAACAGTATGACTTCATAGAAGAGTTCAGATACTGAAACAAAAAGTACAACGAAGACAACACACAACTGTTGGGCAGCTAGAATCGTCTAACTGACAGGAATGGGACAATATTCCTCTACCAGAGGACCCAGCGGTTGGTCTCCTCATTTCCCAGACGTTTATAGGGTGTTGCTAAAAGTAGAAGAGGGGATGCCCCACAGTGGTAAACATGGCCTGTGCCAAATCTTTTAGATGTGTTCTGGCCATCAAATGAAAAAATAACTTATTTAAAAATAAGAATAAAAGGTACATTTTCTCACTTTAATTGTTTGACATGTTTTCTATGTTCCACCTTTAATACAAAATATATGTTGATACGATTTGTAAATCATTGCAATGTACTTTTGTTTCCATTTTACATAGAATCCCAACTGAAGTGCATCTTAACTTGGGGTTGCACTTCAAGGGACTATAACTTTGGATAATTTTGCATGCTCTCCTTAAATACACACATGCACTATATATTACATTTACTATATTATACATTCAATTTTATGAAATATGAAATTACCAGTGTTATATTATATACATACTGTACTACTGCATAATGAAAAGCATTTTGTCAACAGATACATTTTCAATTAGATTGAAACTGACAGCGTTATACACAATGTGGGCTTTGATAGTGAATCATCTGAAAATAAGTTTCATGTAGCATCAAATCGGAGTTTGGGGCATCCCATCATTCAAAGACGTGTCTATCACTGGAAGAAGAAAGAGACCTGCCACTGTGACGACCAGTTGCCTGTCAAGAATCACACAAACACAAAAACACATACGTTTAAAAAAATGCGCACACACACACTTTTATATTGTGTGTTAATGTAAAAACTGACTCAGATACCCCTGCATGTCCTTTGGAGAAGTTGGCATGAGCATAAAGAAGCACTGCAATGTCATTGTGTCCTGCCTCTAATGCGATGGACATGGCTGTGCTTTCATCCTGTTTACGCACAAAATACACCACAAGAGCTTCTGTTGTTTATCGCACAATAACAGACAGAAAATAAACAGCCTCAATATAATGAATTACATTATATACGGTTTCTATCCCTTTTGTTTTCTCCAGACACAGTGAACGTGTCTTCTTTAAAAAACGGTCACCCTCTGCTTTTGTAATATAATATCTAAAACAAAGTACGAGTGCTTCTGCTTCACAGCTTGAGGCCACCGGGCTCACAGAAGCTGCAAAGTAGAGGCAATGACTCACATACACTGTCAGTCAGGGTGGCATCACACTCCGGCTGTGCCAGCAGTAGTTTAACAATGTCAGCGTGGCCATGCTCGCTTGCACACATCAGCGCCGTGGAGCCCTCATCATCTTGGAGATTGACCTCCGCCCCTTGTGCCAGGAGTGCCTGCACCATGTCCATCCTCCCATGGCTCACAGCGAGCATCAGAGCCGTCTGACCAGCCTGGGCAGCAGAAGGCAGGAGTCAAACACAGGAAGAAACAGGTCTAGTAATACTGAGTCACACATCTCCAAATATAAAGATACAGTCAGTAGATGACTGGGGAATGGGAGAAAAAAAATGAGCGGGACTTTGAAGCTAGATCAGTTATTTATTCTTTCTTGTATTTATTCACTGTAACATTTATAGAATCACGTATTTCAACTAAACAACACAAATGTAGCCACTGGATTTGTAAGAATATTGTCATCTTTTTGAATTAAATTGTTTGCAAAATATTCTGTCTCGTGGTTTGTTCTCTCTTCTTTTGGATATAATAAAGGTAATCAACATCAAAGGTTAAACGTGCATTGCCGATTCATGCAGTGAATAGCAGTCGGCTTAGGAGTGATCTTTTCGCGTAGGAGTGTGGCCGCTCCTCTGTATCAGCATATTACAGCAGCTGCGCCATCGGTTGCTAAGCCAACAAGCCTTGGACGTAGCATTTCCTCAGAGGTCCATATCCAGTAAAAATGACAAGTTTCAGATCTCAACTTTGTGGGGAATTCTGACGCACATAATATAATTTTTTTTATGTCAATTAAAGACAAATGAAAGACTGCTTTCATTGTATTTTTATTTATATTTATACAAGCAGTTAAAATAGTTCCAGACAGTTCCTCTTGTGTTTCATCTTCTGACATCCACATAAGAGAGTAGGTTGAGTGATGCATTAAATCATTTTGACAATACCCACATTGAATGAAAGCCATGAGAGCTGCAACAATTTTTTAAAATTGTAAAACTAGTTTGTAAAAAACCTTTAACTATAGTGTAATGTTAATGGTCACTCCTGGTTAGCTGGCTCTCACTTACTTAGTGAAACCAAGTGGAGATCACACCCTCACCCATAACCTGAGAGCATACTGACCTGGCTGGCCTTGGCGTTGACATCTCCTTTAGCAAAAAGCTGCTCGACTACTTTCATGTTGTCTGGATTATCCACAGCAGCAAGTGCAGCCAGCATGATGGGTGTGTAACCTGCTGAATTCTGCTGATTTACGTTGCACACCTCTGTAGTGATTGACGGTCAAATGCATGGCAGTAGAAAAAACAAGCAAGAGGAAGAAGAATGTAAATCATTTTGTACTGATAACAATTCACACTTGTTTTAGTCATACTAATGCCAAGTTTTAGATTGTAAGGAAGACCTGTGCAAAAAATAGGCTTTTGTGGTGGGTGAGTAAAAATGACAAAGCTGTTATGCAGTATAGAAAAAGGTTGGCGCTTACAGATATATATTCTGAGTAATATACATACACAGAAGCTGTTCAGTCGGGCACCCAGTACAAATATCAAACCGACAAACTAATTAATTAAGTCACAGTCCAGAATAGTGTTTCTGCCTTTCAATCGCTTTTATACTGAGCTGGAAAAATGGTTGAAACAGGTCATTATGATTTTCAAAAAGCAATCTCCAGCACATCATTTCTTATTTTTTAAAAATATGTATTTTCCAAGCTTTTCCAATAAAAACATCTCATTTATCAGCTATCCAGCAGTCCCCATTCTGGTTTAAGAAACCAGGGTTTTATTTTTATCAGTATTTTCCAGTTTTTGACAGGAGCACTTTGTCTCTTATCACACACAGAATTTGCTTGCTGTTGGCATTTTCGCCACCTAGTGGCTATTAGAAAGAATACCAAGATGTTCATATGATATGACAAAACCAGATTATACATGGGCTTCTGAGCGGTACAGCTGAATTACACAAGGTGTTTCCGCCTTAAAAAAAACTGTGAGCTTGCTTGTTTGTCTAATTCATAAGGGGATTTAAATTAATAGGACATCTCCTGTGTCCAGAGGTTAAAAAAAGCCCAGGCAGCATAATTTGTCTGTAACCTTGTTTTAAGCACATCCACACAGCAAAGAAATACACTTAATTCTCATGACATAGAGGAACAGAGAAAAAAAAAATATGTACGGTGATGGTGGTGTGGTAATATGTACCTGCATTAAGCAATTTTTTCACAATGCCAAAGTTGGAGTGAGAAACGCTGTAGTGTAGCGCTGTGTTTCCATTGCCGTCAGCCATATTAACGATGTACTGCAATACTGAAGGTGAAATGGCCTGAAACGTAGATAAGTAGTCCTCTACAGTTTCAGGAGAAGCCGACTTGTGGCTGGACACAGAGAACCACTCTTGCTGGAGTGTGTGCAGAGAGTCCTGCTGCAAGAGAAAAAAGGGTGCAATATATATGCAAAAACAGCACTTCTTTTTTGAAAACACATACTTCTTGCCATAAACTAGTTTACTAGAGCAATCAGGACTGAATAGACACAATCTTCCCATAATTACAGGGTTGTGAATGAAAGAAGACAGACAAACAGCATAAAGCAACAATTCTACAAAAGACATCATAAAAGAAGAGGGATCTGTCATTATTTCAAACATAAAAAGGCATGTTGAGAGTTCTTGTTATTCTTTTTAGTGTTTCAGCTTTCACAATGGAAGCTGTCAAGCGTTACCTTGCTGATATACTTCCTTTGAATTCCACTTCTTCTTACCCATTTTGCATTTTACTGTGAAAGTGAGTAGTCTATTTCATTTAGGAGAAAAAAACATTCTCAAGTTGAAACAAATGATATGGCTAAAACTTTTCTACTGAGAAATTCTTTTCAAATTCAAAGTCAAGGATATTTCTTTATAAACAACATACTTCCACACACTGTGGCCCAGCATCTCTCCATACCCATGCTATTTAAAACACGTACAGACAAACATGGCTCATGGTGACTTTCAGTGGCTCTCATACTGAATATAGTAAAACAAAACATACCATTTCCCTGTTGGATAAAGATGTCTCATCACTCAGGTACGTCTTTAAGGCTTGACAAGCAAAAAACATCCGTTCGCTCATCCTACGCCTGAAAATAACCAAATTCTGTTGGTTACTAGATGCCAGTTCAGACTTGAAAGGACTCCTGCAGTTTTATTGGCTTTAAACCCTTTTAGACTTCTCCCAGATTACCTCTGCTGTGTATACAGTCTCGTTCCTCCTTTTGATCCCTTGTTGTCTTTTTCCTTTTGTGATTGCACAACATCTTGAGGAGATTCCCTAAATGTTCTTTTTACTTTTCTTTCTACATCATCATGCTCATAATTCGACACTGGGTCCAGCCTAAGAACAATAAAACAAGAGCTTAATATCTATGAACACACCACATCCGTGATTTCAGAAATAAAACATTTGTTTACACATTAGACACCTACCCTGTAGTCACACCCATAAACTTCATGCTCTGCCTGTTGCTACTACAGCACTGGTTACCACTGTATTTCTTTATTACATTCCTTGGCTTACCAGCATTATCTGACCTGTCTAGAAATGAGCACAAAGCAATTTTAGTCTTAACACAAATCACACACACATACACAGTATGTTGCATTAAATGCATGTATAGCAAAACAGTTACAAGGCTATCTAGGTCACTATCAGAGTATATATAAACACATGATTCCTTGTGCATTCGTTCACATCCAAAAGCCTCGGTGGAAAGGAGAAAGCATTCTTTTACACCAGCTCCTCCCACAAAGCAGTTCAATTTTAGATCTTAAGCCACAAAGTGCTATGTGGCACACAACATCTTCCAAAACCAGATATCATTCCACACATCGCAAATGCATCCCTCAAAAAGGGAACTTGCCAAGCTGAAGGCAGCCACTTCCTCTGAACCTGGTTCAAGTTTAAATTGGGTGCCGGGAGTGGCTTCAAAATAAAAATGTTTTAAACTAAAACATTTTTAAACTTCCTTCACTGAAACAAAATTCCTACTAACTGAACATTTCCTAAATATCCCATGAAAAAAAGGATTTGGATTTATAACAAAACATAAAGGAATTAAAAGAATACCTTGTAAACCAGAGGATGTCTGCTGTTCTATCATTTTAATCATTCTTTTCACTTCCGAATCATTAGTGCTCTGCTCACACAGTGCTGCATTTGCTTTGTCACACTTAGAGGAGACAAGTGAAAGTTGGGACTTGGACTGAGAGTCTTTGTTTGCTGCATGAAAATAAGATAATAGTAGACAGAAAAGTATAAACATGACATTGCAGATTTGAAATAGCTGTTAATGGCGTCTCCTACTTTGTGTAGTTTTTTTTTAAATGTGTAAAAATCTGGAGCTATGTCATTACATAACACATAACAGTTTGCAATAAGTGCAAACAGTTCAACCTATTCAGAATGTACAGTAATAAATTACCAGGAAATTTGGTATCAGCAGAATGATGTGAAAACTCTGGCTAATGAACTTGGAAGTAAACAACACAGGTTTATGGGGTTTTGCAGGGAAAATCATCCTTTGCAAATGTTTTATGAAGACACGTTTTTGGTTTGTGTTACCTGCTGGTTGAGAACTGAACATGTGGATGTCTGTCCCTCCTTGTGCCATAGGTTTTTTATTGCAAGAGCCAGGATCTCCTTGGTCGCTGTAATGATCAGTACTGTCTTCTGTGAGCAGGTCCCCATGCTCCATGCTGAGGAGCCTCTGCAACTTCTCAATGTAATGGTTTAGCTCATGGTCCCATTGTAACTGTGCAGATTTCTGGAAATTCTGTCCAGGTGTCCTGGATGAAACTGAAAAATCCCGTATCCTCCCTTCCCCTACACCAACACTCTTTGTCTTGACAGGGTCAGGTAGATGGGACGGTCCAGATGCCATATTTCGAGTTTTCAGTCCAACCAGGAAATTCTCATTAATGTCTGTGAATCCAACTCCAGTGTCTCGAGTAACCCTGATGACCACCTCGGGTGTTTGCTTTGAAATACTTTCTACTACATTTGCAGTACCAACACCAATTGTGCGGGTCTCTGTGGTGCATCTGACGTCTCGAACCCTATTGCCTACAGATACCGTGCGAGTGGAAGTGTGAGTGGTGTTGGTGTGCTTGTCTTGGGTGCTGAGGAGTGTATTTGTGCTGGAGTCAGTGCTGAATGCATGCTTAGTATTGGTAAAGCGAGACACTGAACTACTTACAGTGTTGGTTCGCTGTGATGCTGTTTGGGGTGATACCATGATTCCAAGCTCAACTCCTCTGACTCGATCTGTAGTCATACACTGTGAAACTGCTTCCTTTGCCTCGCAAATGGTCACATCAACAGAACAATCCCCACAAGCCACTGAACAATACTCTTTCTTGGACATCAGATTTGCCACTGGCACATCTGTGTTGCTTTCTGCATCACATACCTTTATCTCAGTCCCAACTCCTTGTGTGTTTGTAAAAACTTGCATTTCCACAGCCTTGTCGCTGGTCACCACTCGCTCCCTGACCTCCCAGAGGCTCATGGGTACATCCAGTCCTGTGCAAATACTCCTCATCATAGGCTCACAAGATACTCCCACAGTCTTTACATCCTTTTCCTCGCCTGTGGAAGCATCTCTGAGGTCTGTGTGATTACCCACTCCCTTGCTTTTGGTGTGCAGCCTTGTATCTGTGCCTATGCTTACAGTGGACGGTTTGGCACAGCAGGCCTTGTCAACCCGGTTCCTAACTCCTGCAGCCTGAAGTTCCAGTTTCAGACGAATCAACTCTGTCTCCAGAGCTGATTCTTTCAACTCTATTTCTAATTGACAAATTCTATCCTTTAAGGCACTGTTTATTAATTCTTGGGCATCAAGCTCTGCCTCCTGTTCTGTGTAAATTCCCAGACAAACTTCAGATACTTCTGTTGCAATGGACCTCATCTCTACCTGATCAGTGTATGTATATTTGTCTTCTTTTGGTGGCTTAGACAAGATGATATCCATATCTTTGTCAGTTCCCACAGCGACTGACTTGAATGTTTTGTCATGAAGAGGGTTACATTTTTCATGCAATGTTCCCAACTGTCCTACTTTGATGGACCTTTCCAGTTCTGGCGCGTCTTTGGTCAGTTGCCCAACCTCCTTCAGATCTGCGAAGATACTTTTCACTTCAAGATCTTTTTTGGTATTTCTGTTGGCCTCAATTTCAGATCCTTCTATGGTATACATGCTGTTCCAGGTTACATCATTGACGTTCTCTCTCTCAATCTGGTCTTTGAGCTGAGAGCTTAGTTGCCTCTTTTCCTCCTGAAGGACTGAGATCTTTACCTGGAGGATTGGGATGATTTTCACTTGCTCCTCCAACTCTTTCAGTCTTTGAAGCGCAACCACCATTTGGTCACGGACATGCTGCAGGTGCATGGGGCCAAGACTGTTAACTGGAGTTGTTCTACCTGAGCTCTGTGGACTCACTCTCAGACAGCCTGTGCTGCCTCTACTGCCCAGGGATGAGCCGATTTGGACCTCGGGTCCAGTGCTAGTAGGCTTATTGCCATTATTGTTCTGATTATATGCACCCAGGCCAGTGAAGGGTGAGAGTGACCCAGGGGAGCTCACACCTCCGAAGCTGGCGAGTCGTCGGCGGGGATAGGGCTGAGGTGGAGACTGTCTTGTCACCTCCTGATTCAAGGGTTTGTGGGTCTCCATCACAGGGCTTTGACTTTGGATGAGAGATCTTGCAGCTGGCTGAGGCTTTGTCTCAGTTAGTATCTGAGAGGTTGCCAGATTTTCATTTCTTTTATTATTATCCAATGATGAACCATGTGGTGGAGGAAGAGGTGGTCTACCTCGAGCTGCGGAGGACATGCCCAGTAGTTTTGAATCATCACCACTAGATGATGACAAGGACTCTGCAGAGTACCACTGACTAGATGAAATGCCACTCTGCGTTTTGTCCGCATTATTGACGGCCACTCTGGGCCTCCTTTTTAGGCTTAGTCGCTTAATGGTGGCTGCGTTTTGGAAGCTGTCCACACACTGGATCCAATCCACTTCAGACTGATAACTGTAATCAATCTCAAGATAGTTAGGGAACCAGTCTTCAGTGCTTTGGCCTGTTAGATAATTGGACAGCTGTACTGTAATCTTCTTCCCTGACAAGAGGAGTCAGAAAAGTTAAAGAATAAAACAGAAAAAAGCCAGACCAAACATTATGCAGAAAGGTGGAAAATAACAATTAAAAACAATAAAATCTTACAGAAAATAAAAAGTCATTGTAAATTTAAGTTTAAAATAACATTTAATTACTATGTTTGTTCTCAACTTATCATCATGAATATACAGTAAAATCTTGAAGGCTTTAGGCTATATAATCTTCCCCTTTCTTTGCTTACCTTAGTATGTGTTGATCAATGACCATTTCTGAGTCTCCAGCCTTCTTTCACCTCAAAATGTTTCTGACTCTAATCTCTCTGAGCCTGTCCCACAAGAGGAGGAGGGAGAGAGGAGTGTCTACCAATCCTGCAGACTCTTTTTTCAGTAGTTACTTCTCTCCCAATGGTATGTCTCTCTCTACATAGTCTGAGTCCACTCTGTAATTACTCTGCAGCTCTCTAAATGCCCAACCATTCTCTTGGCAGGACTTCTCAACCGCAAACATATTCCAAGTATTTTAGCCACTGAATATAAAAGCAAAGAAAATACCTAAGACAACACAATTCTAACCTATATCTATATTTAAATAGTAAATGTTAAATGCATTAACCTGGAATTGCAATGAATGCCATCATACAACCCCTATTATCAAAAAGTACATTTCGTGCATTATTTCCAGAAACATGTAGAAATTATACACATTTTTGTGACTCTATAGCATTTAGGTTAGTGGTAATATAATCAGTTATTATTACCTGACATATTCCTCAGGACATAAAAGCCTTGAATGTGTTTCAGAAAGTATCAATAATAATTCCTTTTTCATTCAGTATAAACTTTGAATAAGTCTGCAAATGAAAGAAAAACACATCAAATTAACTTTGAACCTTGCTCTTGCTGCCTCATTCGTATGAGCTCCTTCTCTCTCCCATCCCAGGTCTGACAACAGTCGATAACAGCTAACATTACAGTGCTTGCATAAAGGAAATGCAATACGGAGACATGAGACATTATACTTATTTCTGCACAACAGGAGGATGGGGCTTAGCCTCAACACACGGTCATTGCAATGCTATCCCCTATCACATTTTCACTGATAAGCACCTTTCTGTTCTCAGCATGCTGGTGTTTTGAGAAAGGTCCTCTCCTGTTCTCCCTTCAAAGAAAGTCAGTTTGAAGAATTACTTAAATCTATATCTAATATATATCTATAATACAACAATGTACTCTAATGTGTTCTAATCTGTTATTGTAATTATAATTAACTTGTATAAAATAATGAATTATGTGAGGAGTACAGAAAGTGGAGTTGGATAAGGAGGACTTAACAACTTGATATATTTTTTGTAAAATGTTTTAGAAAAATACAGACATTTTTCTACATTTTTTTAGAACTTGATACCCCCAAAGAGTCAAAACTAATGTGCAGCCTAGCAAATGTGTAAGTAAATTGGTGTGTATAAAGTCAATCCAAACTACACATCAAAAACATAGACAAGCTGCTATTTGCATACTACTGAGACACAAACAATCTGAAAATACTGTTTATTTAGCAGAACCAATGAAAATGGTATTACTATGAAATAAATTACAGTTTTCTCTGGCTGGAGTTGAGGTTGACTAATCACCTGCTGATTCAAGTGTTTGCAGGTCTCTGCAACAGCCTGTTCCATCACAGGGCTTAACTCTACAGCTGGTTCATCTGACTTGACTCATCTGTGGCTGATCTGAGGTTGCTGGACTTCTCAATGTTATCCAATGAGAAGCCACGTGGTAGAGGAAGATCCACTTCTAGCTGTAGAATGAAGGGATTGTCATTCTACAGCTAGTGGTGCTCCCTTCAGGATTTATTAGTTTTTCTTATTTTTTTATTAAGGAAAAAAAAACAAACTATCCAACGCAACCTGGCACTGTGTGAACAAGTTCTTGCCCCTAAACTTAATAACTGGTTGTGACACCCTCGGCAGCAGGAACTGCAATCAAGCATTTGTGATAAGTGGCAATGACTCTTTCACATGACTGTGGAGGAATGTGGAGTGATTTTGGCCCACTCTACCTTGAAGAATTGTTTTAATCCAGTCACACTGGCAGAAATTCTCCTTCAGGATTTTCTGGTAGACAGCAGAATTCATGGTTCCTGAAGCAGCAGTGCAGCCCCAGACCATCACACTACCACCACCATGTCTGACTGCTGGTACAATGTTCTTTTTGTTGCCGTGTTAGTTTTACACCATATGTAACGGGAGACAAAGCTTCCAAAAAATTCAGCTTTTGTCTCATCAGTCCACAGAATATTTTCTCAAAAGTCTTGCAAAAACTTTTTCAGAAATGTGAGATGAGCCTTTGTGTTCCTTTTAGTCAGCAGCGGTTTTCTCCTTGGACCTCTCCCATAGAAACCATTTTTACCCAGACTTTTTCTTATTGTTGACTCATGAACACTGACCTTAACTAAGGGAAATGAGGCCTGCAGTTCTTTAGATGTTGTTTTCGGTGCTTTTGTGACCTCCTGGATGGTAGACCAGCCCACTCCAGGCAAGGTTCACCACTGTCGAAAAATCTTCTATTTGTGGATAACGGCTCTCATTATGGCTTGCTGGAGTCCCAAGGTGTGAGAAATGGCTATATATCCATTGCCCAACTGACAGATATCAATGACTCTGCTCCTCATCTATTCTTGTTTCTTGAAATTGTAGCATGATCCGTTGCTTTTTAAGATCCTTTACCATATTTCATTTTGTCAGACAGTTTCTATTTAAGTGACTTCCTGATTTAACAGGTCTGGCAGTAATCAGGCCTGGGTTAGGCCTTTCCAAAAATTTTTATTAATCACAGTAAACTCACGATTTAACAATAGGGCCAATTACTTTTTCACACAAGAGTTAGGTTTGGATAGCGGACTGCAGCCTAAAGACCAGCAAAAAGGAAAAGCACCACAAACGCACACAAAATACAGAAAACAAAACATGGAGGATTGCACGTCACACTTTAAAGAAGCAGAGGGTTCATCAGTGATGAGAAGGAGAAAATGGTAAGTTATGTGTGTTTTAATTGCATGAGTCACATAGTACTGTAGTTACATTTCTGGTATTAGCTATTTACGAAGCTTGTCACATCCACAGCTGTCTCCCAAAAACATGTCCGTTTTGTTTCCCTTTAAAAAAATTTTTTTTTTTTTAAGCTTTTGTGACATTTCCCCCTGTATTTTATAGAACTTCCATTGGGTTTTCCGCCTTTTTGCAGAATTGTTCCATTTGCTGGTGTTTTCTTCAGTTACAATGCGTTTGACCTCTCAGGGCCACCGTACAAATCTCACTGACAGAAGTGGCCAAGTGATTATTAATAAAGAGTAAAACTTTGATTATTTAAAAATAAATTATATTAATATTTGAACTTTTTATAAATTGCCAGGTAACTGCAGCCCTTCCTTCTCCCTTACTTAAAACTGAATGTTTTATTCCGTCGTGTTATAAAAAGTTAGCCTGTGTTTGCTTAAGATTGAGAAGTAACTCACTTGTGCATTTGGAGAAGACGTGGACATACAACATGATCGTGTGATGCATAAGATAAATATTATGAATAATATTAACAGCTTACCTTATCAGTTGGTATGTGCTTTTAAAAACGTACATTTCAAAGCTAACAAGGCCGCGTGTTCCTCATTTATTTTTCGATATTAGACGAAATACTGCATCCAAGAGATGCATACTGCGCATGCGCACAGTTCTGTCAACACGCACAACAGGTGCTCACGGTAATCAGTCATTAAAATATTGATGAGCCGCTTTTTTCTGTTGACCCGATTACACAGCATAAACACCACATCATTTCGGCCTCAGAATCTGGTTTCAGGGATAAGAATTACGGAACTAATTACCTGCAATATTAGTTTTTCTCCGATGGACATTACCAGGAGATAAAGTGAAACCATTCTCTTTATGTAGTTTGCATATAGAGGACTGTAGGCTTATTATAATGGTAGCTGCTAAAAATAAGTCAATCACCCTTACATCCTGCAGGGTGGTGCTGTTTTTAGAGCTGTTTTAATAGTGCTGAAAGTTTAATGGTGAGAAAGTACTTTCTCACATCGATTCTGTGCACAAGAGAGCTGTTATAGAATATATCTTTTACCTTTGACTTGTATTCAATATTTTCAAGCTAAACTGCGACATCATGTGGGCATAGTGTAGCAATACATCCTGCACTGTAATACACTGAGTCCAGAAGTTGTTCCTGCAACGTTTTTGAAGCATTCCCACGCGAAAAATCCTCTCTGATTGGTTTAACAGACTGATGCTTGCAGACAAATAGAAGCTGTCTACAACTTGTTTTGTTGTTTTAGTTTGAGTTTTCTTTTTTTTTTATCATTTATTGACATGAAAACATGGTTATGTGCAGCATGCTACTATCTACCACACATTACATTACACTGGAGGTTTTTATCATACCTGCTATCTTTTAAGTTCAAAGTTTAACTTTGGGTTGTGAAACAGCTCTCTAACTCGTTTTGTGTAAGCTTAACTAAAGCAGCCCCATTGACTGTGTGGAGTCCTTTAACTTTTAAAGAAAATTTATTTTGATGATTTCACAGACAGAGACTATCATAACCTAATTATCTGCATGCAGAGACACACCGACACACAAACAACGCACTCCACCATTTCATGGGAATAAATGTGACTGCTTATTTTCATGCACATAGTTGTATTAACACATGGAAAATTAAACACAGAACATAAAGTCAGGTAAGATTGCCTGGGACAATGAGTCCTATCATTTGAACTTTGCACCTCTTCAGGATCATGCAGGGAAAACATGTTTACATGCTTGAAAGTGCTGAGTTCGTTGATCCAGTGTAAGGTGTTTGCCAGATTTTCTTTAATGATCTTAAGCTTTCTGAGTAACAGAAGTCTCTTAAAATCTCATAAATTGACAGGTGTAAAACTCCACACAGTACATGATCAGTTTAAAAGAGCATCTGTAAATGAAATGAGCTTGATGCTGAGAAGTTTAGCTGTTTCTGTTAAAAGATCTGAGAGCAGTTACATACTTCAGTGCAATGAATGCATTTAAACAAAATCAAGTTGCAGTGAGACTGAATTCCGCTTTAAAATATCGAGTTGTGCATACTGATCAAATAAAAACTAATCAGAGATTAAATCACTGAGTTAAAACTGGTTTAATTAGTTACTTTAAAACAAAAATGCTCACTATCTTTGAACTTTGCTCTTCAAACCCACAGACACAGAAGTGATCAAACCAGCCTTGCAGTGTCAGAAAGGACATTTGTGATTGGTTAGAAGAGTTGCACACCCCTGTCCCTTCCCCTATCTACAGTCCACCTTTTTTAAACTTTGGTGAAACACTTACCTGTTTCACTCAGGGCTTTAGGTCTCAGTCCCACGCCTGACAGCAAGATGTCTGACAAAGGAGCTTTTGATACCAATGTGCAGACCCTCACCAGGTTTGTTCTGGAGGAAGGCAGGAGGGCCCAAGGAACAGGCGAACTGACAAACCTACTCAACTCCATCTGCACAGCTGTCAAAGCCATTTCCACTGCTGTCAGAAAGGCTGGGATTGCTAACCTGTGAGTAGTATGTTTTTTTCTTTACTCAGTGTGGGAAAAGTAGCAAAAAAACCCATACAAGCTTCTGAATATTCAGCAAGTTTAGCGCTGCAACCAGTGGTTATTTATTTTTCTTACTGAAAATACTGTACAGTTTAAGCGCAGTTTAATTATCTATTGATATTTGGCTTTAGTGTAGCTACATGCACTGCAGCATGCAATCCAGTAAGCAGTTTTAATTTAGCCCCTGGCCAAAGGTAAACCTTGCACACAGTGTGCACAAATTCCCCCCGGGGCAGATGACAAGCAGATAATAGATTATGTGAGAACATTCCCGCATTTATTGTTATCATATTTCTTTTTTAAATAGCTTCAGAGTGAATAGTTTATATTTGTGCTTTGAAGATATGGCATTGCTGGGAGCACCAACGTGACAGGGGACCAGGTAAAGAAGCTGGATGTCCTTTCCAATGACCTAGTCATCAACATGATCAAGTCCTCCTTCACCTCCTGTGTGCTGGTCTCAGAAGAAGATGAGAAGGCCATCATTGTGGAACCAGACAACAGCGTATGTGAACTCACACCTATAGATATACATTTATGTCTGAATAGGTCTAATATGTGTTCTTTTGCTTTGCGAATTAAAAAAATAAATCCTCTTCTTGCCTGATAGGGAAAATACATCGTTTGCTTTGATCCGCTTGATGGCTCCTCCAACATCGACTGTCTTGTCTCTATAGGAACAATCTTCGCCATCTACAAAAAGGTCAGTGATGCTGGTAGTGCATGCAGATTCCAAGCACATCACCGCTCTACAGTTATCAACACTGTAGAGCGGTGTCCTGATCAACCCCGAGTGAACTAACAACAATTCGAATGACATTTAACTTTGCAGACAAATAATTGTTCACCAGAGAATTAAATGTAGTCCATATGCTGCTATACCATAAACATAACAGCCAATTCAGTACCAGATCAACAAACATTGCTGGTTAACCGAGAGCTAAATAACAAGAGGACATATGTTTATACCGTTACCAGTAAGGTATCCTATTGTCCTAGCAATATGTGATAGCCTGTGGTTCCAATAATAACTTTAAAGTTTGTGATATTTTTCCACATAGACCACAGATGGGGAACCATCTGAGCAGGATGCTCTGCAGCCCGGAAGAAATATTGTAGCAGCTGGTTATGCCCTGTATGGCAGTGCCACCATGATGGTCTTGTCCACTGGTCAGGGAGTCAACTGCTTCATGCTTGACCCTGTAAGTTAATAGATGTCATCAAAACTGTCACCTGACTGTATATAATTGTGGGGTTTTATATAGTAATGATTTTTTATTTGCTAAAAACAGAATTAATGTGCATTTTTCTCTGTATTTTGATGATTCCTTATATTTTTCCAGGCAATTGGCGAATTCATCTTGGTGGACCAGAATGTGAAGATAAAGAAAAAGGGAAAAATCTACAGTCTGAATGAAGGATATGCACAGCACTTTTATCCAGATGTGACAGAGTACCTACAAAAGAAGAAATTCCCAGAGGTAAAGACAATGAAATAAATAAATGAGAATCCTAATGTGAAATAGACCACCATAAAGGCCAATCTTTAATGCTGCATTGAGGAGTAATATGAAGTTAATCTAAGTATAAATTCTACATTTATCTGTTTTCAGGATGGCTCTGCTCCATATGGGAGTCGATATATTGGCTCAATGGTGGCAGATGTTCATCGTACTTTGGTGTACGGAGGAATCTTTTTATATCCCGCTAATGTCAAGAGCCCCAAGGGCAAGGTGAGGAGGTCAAGCTTCTGTAAATGGTCATTTAAAAAAAACAAAAAGAGATATTTTCTAAGAATCTGATGTGTGACCATGCAGTAAAATCCTCACACTGTTTTGTTTTGCTTTTCAGCTGCGACTGCTTTATGAATGCAACCCCATGTCCTTCATCATGGAGCAGGCAGGAGGCATGGCCACTACTGGAGCCATGAACGTTTTAGACATCAAGCCCACGAGCATCCACCAGAGAGTCCCCGTGGTCCTGGGATCCCCTGATGATGTGCAGGAATACATTGCCATCTACAAAAAGCACAACAAATGAGGTACTTGTGTGATTTTGCTTCGTGTACTCATGACAGCATGTAACATGTATCAATAAGGAAGCTACCTAGGACAATAACTACTTTTTTTTTTCAATTTTCCCAAATTTATCAGGTCAAATGTGGTGGTGAGCAGCCTAAGTCAGCAATGACAACACAATCGAGCGGCTCAGTCAGCACATTCACTGCATGTGTCTCGGTTGCTCTGTTGCACTGATGAAGAAACCAGGAGCTTCAGTGGATCTATTAACTCTGCCTCGTACTGTGCTGATTCTGTCCTGTTAAAGGGTGTTATTTGTGGAGCGTTACCCTGTATTTTTTAAATAAAACCAAAATGAATGCCCTGTTCTTTACTGAGTTTCCAAAGTCCAGTATGTGTGTATGAGTTCTTTGGCATGTCTTCATGAAAAATAAGATTTTTTTCCTATAGGGACAAAGGTCACACACTGTCAGCTTCATGTATGATAACTTTATCAGTTTACTGAACAAGCCCAATAGGATATTCTGGAGTGGACATTGACACATATGTACATGAGAAAGAAGCCCCGTACATCAAGATTTTTACTTAAAAACGTGCTCAGTGATGGTAGCAAGGGCACAGCCTGCTCTTTTTCACACTCTCCGTCCAGGTTTGAGTAACCATGCTAGGAATGCAAGCAGTCTGCTTCTTTATGGGCTCTGACTTTTCCCGAATTTGAGCAGCTTGTGTCATTTATACGTAAAAACAATGGTTTCCTTTGATACCGCTGCTAAAAATGCCAAGCAATCAACCCATTTTATTACATCTTAACTCTAACTAATGGCACTTTAAAATTAAAGTCCAGATTTTCCAGGACAAGGAAAATTATCCAATTACTTCCCAGCTATCTAAATACCCATAAATCAGTGAAGAGAGGAGTTGATCTAATGTTTAAACAAACCAAAGCAAAAATACAGACGAGAAATTTAAGATAAACAATCTTGGAAGAGACCACTCCTGTGACGATAGAAATGTTCCAAATTAGGATAAAAGGTTAACAGAAGATCTTTCAGTTTAAAAAAAGATTACTTGGGAAGAAAGTTTTTAATTAGGTTTTCTGGACTAATCTGGGATCTTTTGATGTCACTGATTGCTTAACCCATAACTATCTGGTAACAATGTACACTGACTTCATTATTTACACGTTACTGGCACCAGGTTGGATTCCCTTATAGCTTCAGAACTGCCTTCATTCTTTGTGGCATACATTTATTGGATTGAGATCCAGTAGAGCATATTGGACTCTGAAGACCACTTCAGTACGGTGAACTCACTGTCCTGTTCAAGAAAACAGATCATTTGAGCTTTCTGACATGTGTACTCTTGCTGGAAATCAAGTCATTAGAAGATGGGTACACTTTATTCATAAAGGAATGGGTATTTTTTAGCAACAATACTCACGGAGACTGTGGTGTCAGATGATCCTTAAAAATGGCAGCTTCCCCAAAACTGCTGTAAAAATATCACAAGGTAATATTTTTTCCACTTTAAATTACACAGTCTTTTAAAACTACTTCAGCCTGAAATATAAACATTAAATATTAATTATAGTTTAAAGAAGAGGGGCTCCACCTGAGGTGGAGCAGAGGCTGCAAATGGACACTGTGGCCTTTGCAAGTAAGCTTCCCAGTTCTGGGAAGCTTGCTGCCAGGTGCTGTCTTTTTTGTCCGTGGAAAAGTCACACTGCCCTTACATTTGCTGAAGAAAGGGGCTTGCAGCAGCACCCTCCAGATTTGAATTGATTCATTTGTTGACCTGTAAACACAGTCCAAAATGAGCATCCCTACATAAGCCTGCAGTTCCTCTGTGTCCACATGAGCCACTGAGTGTTTCCCATGCAGGTTTGCCTCACCCACAAGTTACTGCAGGAGTTCATCCATCGGCAGCAGTGCATAGCTGGTGGTATGGTGTGTAGGTCCCTGGGATCAAACCTCTGGCTGCTGGGTCGTAACAGAGCGTTGTGGTCTTTGTGGGAGACCAAAATATGCTGATGACCAAAATATGGAGATGGAGAAATCCATCCTGTCACTACCTAAACCATTTTCTCTCCACTCCCACCTTCAGATGAGTCAGAGTTAGATTCCAGCTGGTCTCTTTCTACCTCTGAGACCTCCTCCATGTCAGCCTCAGAGGAGGAACATCTTCACACTCAGTGAATGAATGAAGAGCCATACTGTTCCCTAACAGAACCAGGCTAGCTCTTTGTCCTGGCTTTGTCCTAGAATTTGACACATTTGAACAGGTTTCCCCTCTTTATGCTAAGCTAACTAGCTTCTAGCTCCAGCTTAAAGAGGCACACTTGAGAGCAACAGCAGTCTGTACAGATCCTTTTATTATTTGGCCATATTTCTTAGCACATTTCACTTCTTTCAGTCTTCGTGGTTCTTTGCTAGCTCCTGATGATCTTTGGCAGCAGCAACATGCTGACAGGCTTCAGCAGTGCCAGAAATGTTTAAGCTTTGCCACAGCACTAATGAGCCATAAAGACTCACAGAGAAAAACAAAAAGATCCAGCAGAAAATGCCTCAGTCAATCAAGTTTATTTAGAAAAGCAGTCATCGCTGTGTGTAGAGCAACAGCGACTACAAAGTCAGCATATACAGGCTGAATTATAGCCTACGGTAGCTTCCATCACGGAAAATAAAAATAAGTATGTCTGGAATACATCTGAATGAACCGAACACTGTCGCAACACAATAATAACACAGTTGCGTCCATCGCTGGCTGCTGATGTCACTTGGAAATTTACTGTGAAGTCTTAAGCTCTCCTGAGAGCATAATGGAATTATTATTACTTAAATTAAAAAATAAATAAGATGTGAGAAAATTGTATGTGACTCATAAAAGCTAAATGATGTCAACTTAAAGCAGATGTTTGATCAGAGGCTGAAGGCCTGGTGCTTTTGAAGGAGTTCTTTTGTGTACAGAATGCAGAATAATTTATGTAGCCCCAGTATGCTGGGAGGAATCCATACTGTCTGGTTTTCTCTGAAATCTAAACCACTTCCTTTCTAATGTGTGTTTGTCACTGTCAGCATTCAAGGCCCTCGGTGCCCATGAGACCGCCTAACACTTACACATTTCAGGCACTCTTGTTTATTTCGATTTTGTTCAGACTGTGTATGATTATAGGTTACAGAGTCAATATTTAGATTCTGCAGGAAAAGCAAAACTCAGCCTGTTCACTTTCCCCTTGCTACTGTGTGTGTGTGTGTGTGTGTGTGTGTGTGTGTGTGTGTACTGTTTGTGTTCGCGCATGTATAAGACAAGATAAGAGTCTTATTTTGTTTGAATGATTGGAGTATGTTTGGAACAAGTATTTAAAATGTGTGAATTACTGTGCGTTTTTTAAGAAATTTGTTTCTCAAAAAAGAGCTATCAGACAAATAAATACCACATTAACAGAGGGTTGAAACAGCAATGTTAGCTAGCATACAAGAAAATTTCAACAAAATCAGGTTGTCACTGATGTTTCTGATTTCAATTTGTTTTTCTGTTACATTTTGTTTTTACCCTTTTCTCTCCTTAACCACAGCGGGCCAATAACTGCTGTCTGCTTTTGGAGTCACTTCACTACCTGAATGACATCCAGCCTATGTCCAGACAGGCTCTGTTTATCTAACACTGTGATGAAGAGTGCTATAGTTTTGTGTCTGTGGTGCGTCCACGGCGCTGACAGCTTACTCAATAAAATCAACATCCTTCCCCCTCTATCCCACATCAGTTTTGCTTGTGCCGACTATCACAAAAACAGCAGCTCCTCCAGTTTGTGTCCCTGCAGAGTGGCATGACCGGAGTGAAGCAATGGTAGCTGCTCTATCCAGTCAAAAATGCACAGGATTGACGGGTTGTTATCAAATTTGGTCCACAGATGACAAAAAAATGAAGATAAAGCACTCACTTCGGACGTTATCAGTCCATTCAATGTGTGTTATTAGCAGAAATCGATAAAGTTGGGTTTATGTTTAAATCTTAGCATGCTAAAACAATTAACTAGTGATCTTTTGTAATAGTTTTTGAAATACTGTTTCCATCAGGTTGTGCAACACAAAGAAAGAAAACATAAAAGTTTTAAAACTTCTTCCATGATGCTAGACATTAGACCTGCCATCTGACTGGCAAAGCTTTTCTCTGCACAGTGACGGCACACAGACCCAGAGAGTCCATGTTTAAATTAAACAAACGCTCTGTTTCCCAGACCACCCTGACTGAAGCTGCCACTGCAAATACTTAATCCCCCATCCAGTAAGAATCCATATTTGTACCCAGTACTTCATTCATCAAATACGTTTTTTTTCTTGGAGTTTCCATGGTCACTACACATGAGACCCCATTTCATGTTCCTACATTTAAAACCCAAAAGCTTCAGTCTGACATCTGAGTGACGGTAGTGCAATGAAATACCCTCTCCAGTAATCCATCCAAAGCTTTTTTTTTTGCTATTTTTTTGAAAACTATTGCTTTTCTCTTGTGTAAGCTGCTAGAAAATGTTTTAGCCACTATTTTACTAGGAAATATTAATGCTCGCTATGAGCATAACATGACCAAAAATGTGTAAGGGATATAGTGTATATGCATAATAACTACTTAATGGCAGGAAAATACTTGACATGGATCAGTACATCAGGACAAAACATTATCCTACTTTAAATGCGTGTCCTTGAAATGATTGCTTGATTCTGCAGAAAGGTTGGTGTTTCTTATTTTCGTTTGAGGTGGTTCAAATTGAGTACCAAGGTCTTTTGCAGCATTTGTATATAGAAGCAGAAAAACGGGTCTCCTCAAATGCTCTTGATTTATTCTGTGGTGTCATGGATGAGGACAATTGAGCCAGACCACCACAAGTGTTGCACCTTAAAAAGGGTGGTGTGTTTGGATTAAAGGCATGCATGTGGTTACTGTCACTGAAGATAGCCTCATCTAAGCTCTGACCACAACGTCTTCATTAGCTGGAGTCTGTATTTCTTCTCCTTGTAGGGTTAGCATGTATTGTAACAAAAATAATTTTATATTTGTAGATGTGTTTGCACGAGGAATGTGTTACTGTTCCAACACTTATTGTGCATGTCTTGGTCTACACCATATAAAACTTTGTCAAATGGAGTTGTACATCAGAAACTGCTGACACTCTGCAGGATCTCAGAAACCAGCCAGTATATATTTACTATGTCTAGCCCCAGCTTTCCAAAAATACTCTGCCAGAATCTTCTGGGAACAATGGCCCATGCCACTCATACAGTGTCTTTAATTCTGCACATCATTGTGATTACTAAGGCAAATGTTAGGAAAGGCCACATCTTGTCTTTGGTCTCCTGAAACAGACTGAGTTCAAGCACGCCTCTCACTGGCAATATGCCAGACAGAAAGGCTTACATGTACAGAATGTACCACGAAAATTAAAAACTGGCAATCCTGCATCCTTCTGGCAGCCCTGCAGAATTCATGACCTCTTTTTAATTTGTGAGAGGAATAACTCATCATTTCTGGAACTCGGACAAGGGTTGATGATGAGAAAATGATGAGCTACCACAGTCATAACTTTATGTCTGGAGAAATTTTACCAGTTAAACTATTACGTTATATCTCAATTAGAAGACTGCAGAAGACTGATGTTTATTTGCTGAATTGACTACTTACATCTTACACCCAGTTCTGCCTGGCAATGTGTGCAAAATAAGAAATTGTATGATACATACCACTTTAAAAAATATGTTAATGAGGAATAAAATTATGGCTCAGAATTTCTGACTGTGTACTCCAAATATAAACATTGTTTATTATATTGTTAAATATACTATCAGAGTACAACTGAATAATGAAAGATCCACGATACACACAAAAATAATGCACAATTATGGTCAGCACCTCCAAAATCCTTCCGTATTTTCTCATGACAAATACTGATATGCTACTACAATAGATCAATGCATTTTTGCAAGGTTAGTTTGACTGACCCAACCATAAATGCAGCATTCAAAATGCATTTTATTTGCATTGAAAATATTTTGAGATGTTGGAATATTTAACAATTTTTTTTGTATAATGTGAAATATGTTTGATTTGTAATTACTCCAAAAGTAATTCTAAAAATATTCCTAACAAAAATCCATTTATAATCCAATGCTATTTATTTTTAAAATGTTGATCCAATTTGTAGCCAGTTAGTGTTTACACGTTCGGTACTGACAAAGAAGTGTAACGAGAAGAAAAAAGAACAGAGTGAGTGACGCCAAAATGTCACTCACTCTGTAAGACAAGGTTCACTTCCTGTTATCGGTTTGGCTCTTTAATGTTGGATAGTGGATTTTTTCCTTTGATTTTTTATTTAATGCCTTGACACAGTGAACAATGGCTTGTCTGTGCTTAGATTACAGCAGTATATCAGTCTCTGAGTAGCTATTTCCTTTTGGAGACATACATGATCATTCATAGTCTGGAGAGGAGGGTTCCTGTTTCAAGCAAAAGCTAAAACTGTCATCAGGATTTCTTTTTTCCTTAAACTACACACCTTCATATATAGCCTAGGTAAATGCCTCTGGACAAATCTGTATATAGTCTAGCTATATACAGCAGGCTGTAACCAAGGATGGGTTTCCATTGTTCTTTATAACAAAACATTTACTAGAATGTACTGCTATAAATGACTCTCTTTTATGATGGCCAAACTAGTGTCTACTGCTCTATCTGAAGCTTAACTCTCTGTTCCAATCAGTTTAAGAGGCCCCATTTGATTTCTTCCAAAATTGTCAAGAGGAACAAAAAGAAAACCAAGAACACAATTCTTTTGTAATGTTGGCTTACTCTCTGTAGTGTTAGTGTATTCCATAACGTAAGCCAAAGGAATTTTTAAAGTCTTGCTGATGGGAAACCAGTACAGCAAAACAAATCTGTTATTCCTCACATCACACACCAGAATGACCTGTGTTTGAACTTGTAGTTCTGTTCTTGTCTTTGAGTTCAGAGTGAGTCAAATCTTTTTTCCTGCTGTGGTGCACCGCTTCCCACACAGGGATGCAATAAATCACAGAAATGTGGGTGATCCTAAAAGATATCTGGTGTGATAAGAACACGGGTTGTGCTGGAGTCTGGACAATATGAAAAGAGAAACAATATTCTGCAAGCATATAGATCAACATGCCTACACATCCAAAACTCTACAGCCATGCAAACAGGTCTGTGAGCACATAGAGTAGGCATTGCAGTGTGTTTCTCTAATGCTAATTCATTATGTTAAGATGAAATCTGCTACAAGTTTATGAACAGAATAAATTTGTACCAGATCAGAATCACAATTGGGCCCCCAGTCACACAGGTCAGGAGCCATCAGGCAGCCATCTGTTTCTGTGTATTCCCCAAGTGGTTGGAAAGTGGTTGCTTGCATTTGTTGTGAAATCAGTTGCTAAAGTCCCATACACTCAGGGGAAGAGAATTTTGAAGGCTGACTTTGGCAATCAGCTACCAAAGCAATCACAAGGAGACTTTTGGTGCAACACTTTTTATGTAAATGATTTCACAGGGTGGCAGCCAGTAAACTCCAGCAACCACAAACGGTTGGGGAGTAGACATTTTTTCTAGCAACAAGAGATTGACAAGCAGTTCCTGACCAGTTTCTAGACCTATGTGACTGAGAGCTTTGATAAGCAATAATTCAATTCATTTCGATTCAAATTGATGCGTACAGTGCAAAATCACATCAACAGTTGTCTCAAGGCACTTAAGTAAAAACCTTAAAATAATGGCTGCATGGCTGGCCCCTCCGTGGATCGCTACCTTATTGTGGTGGAGGGGTTTGTGTGTCCCAGGGATCCCAGGGGCTATGTTCTCGGGGGGCTATTTGCCCCCTGGTAGGGTCTCCCATGGCAAATTGGTCCTGGGTGAGGGACCAGACAAAGAGCGATCCAAAAGACCCCTATGAGAGAGCCAACAAGGGAACAGTTTACCCTGCCCGGGATAGGGTTACCGGGGCCCCGCCCTGGAGCCAGACCCGGGGAGGGTGCCCGAGGGCGAGCGTCTGGTGGCCGGGCCTTAGTCCATGGGGACCGGCCGGGCACTGCCCGAAAAAGGGACATGGGCCCATCTTCCTGCAGGCCCACCACCAGCAGGAGGCGCCGTAGGGGTCGGGTGCATTGTGAGCTGGGCGGCGGCCAGGAGCGTAGGCCCTGGCGGACCGATCCCCGGCTACCAAGACTGGCAATCGGGACATGGAACGTCACCTCTCTGGTGGGGAAGGAGCCTGAGTTAGTGCGTGAGGTTGTGAGGTACCGGCTAGATATAGTCGGGCTCACCTCAACGCAC
>VURO01019669.1:0-15789 GCA_015108175.1 Pelvicachromis taeniatus
ATACACTCCCTTCCAGACAGAAAATAACAACTTGTCCACACCACTGAACAAAAAAAAAGGGCATTGGCTTGAGAAAAGGGAAGCTTGAGTTAACTGGGCTGTATGTTCTTTTTTGTGACACCCAGCCAGGAAACTCCCAGCTCTCTGAAAAAAGATGTAACACTTGCTCTCTCGGCCAGCACAGGTGCTCAAGAAACATGTGCATGCCTTCCGCTCGCCTGTGAGAGAATAACTGTACTGTATGTATGCTATTATGATATAATGTGGGTTTGGGTGATGATTGTGATTATAAGACGTTTGTGTGTGTGCATAACTTGAAAGGAGCAAAAAATAGTGCTCCATCGTGAGGAAAGAGGGAAAGAGAGTGCAAATTTGGAGGATGCATTGGTAATATCAATATTGCAGGGTTCAGTGCTTAATTACATGTGTTTGCTGCAGGTTAGCTGGGAGTTCTTACTAACAGAAGTGGAAAATCTTGCACCATGTGGTTACAGGGCTGTAGGTCTGGGCTGTAGTCCTGAGTCCTTAGTCATGTGTCAAGACACATCAAGTTGTCTGTCCCTGGAAGTTCTGACTGGTACATTCACGGCATGCTGACACCCATCATGACATCATTCATATTGGGCAAATATGCTTTCTCTCAGGCTCATATTTAGAACAAAAAATAAAGTGACAGTGTTGAAGAAATAAACGGTCCAAACTAAGATGTTACAGTTTACTCCCTGTCTCTTTTGGTGGAGTCATTTGCGACATTAAATGAGAAACGAACCCAAACCTGTGGTCGCGCAAAGGGCAGTGTTTCTATTAGTCATGCTTAGACACACAGTTACAACATGCAGATATAGACACACTTCTAGCTGTGTTTCCCCACCTAATCTGTGTCCCTGTCTGCATAAATGACTGCAGCAACACCTGGTGCCTCTTTTCCCATTTTGTACAGTACGGTGGGTTAATGCTCACATGCAGTGCATCTGTGTATATTTGCTCCCAGCTGTTTCTCACACGGGTGTCGGGATGCTCGTGAGCGCACATTTCCCTGACTGTGTATATATGAAGTCTCAGCTCAGTCTGGCGATGTCAGCAAATAGCATCCATATCTCATTTATGGAAGCGGACGGCTTGTCATTTTGGTCTGTGTTCAAGGTTGCCCTCTCTTTGGACACACAATACACAAAGCGCTCAGAGGCCAGAAATAAACCACAAACACAGCCACCTTCCACCTGCCACCATAGCTCATGGACAGAACAGAACAGAGTCAAATATGTATTACAGATCTATTCATATGCATGTCTTTCCTGTTGTTTTTTATCAAATCTTTTAGCACAATTGCATATAACTAAAAATGTGTTTTGTTCTGCGACGTTATCAAGCCGAAATTGTAATATTTTGCCTGATTATCAAGTTTCTATTATAGCAGTAATAGAGCAGTTACCCTGCCTGAAAGCCTCTTTTTCTGACCATCTTCCAGAAGGTTGGAAACCTTCTATGCAGAGTGCTAATTAGTAATGTAAGCGCTCAAATTTCTTTATTAGTAAAGCTTTTTACTGGATAATAAACCTTGAAATGTTCAGAAATAAATGTCAGCAGCTCAAAAACAAAAGCTTTGTAATCCATATCGCCACACTTATCCGTCTCCACACTAACAGCACGTATATGCACAAATCTGTGCGTAAATGGTGCGTACAAACATTTCCATGCACACATTAGTAAATGATCACAGCTGCATATTATTAGTGGCGCTGCTTTAATGTAAAGTGGCACCAAACTTTTAGTCAGCTACAAATGGCGAGGACTTCAGAATAAAAGTCAATATAATTAACATGTAATACACTGCTATCCACGATCTTAAAGAGGTGCAGGTGTTGAACGTCCATGTGGAGTACACATGTTCATCAGCGGCAGCTCAGCAGCATTTCACACCTCATTGCGCTGCGTAATATTATGTACGAAGCCTGACAAGACGGAGGGATTAGACTTTGAACAAATGTTTTGAGAGCTACTGAGATGAAGCTGCGGAGGTTCAGAAACAGAGAGCACCACGGGGGTGTATGCCAAGCAAGCCTACCTACACTGAGAGCTTACAGATAAAGGTTTTGGAGCTGGGCAACTTTCATTTATGTTTGATGTCTGTTCAGAGGGTGTTGTAGGTTTCTCTTTGAAGGTAACCAAGCTCCTCTGAAGATTCAGTCATGGAGTTGTGCAGCCTTGGGCAACGGTAGGAGCAAAGCAGTACGTGACAGTACATTGTCTTTATCACAAACAGTGGACAGTGTATATGGCTTAACAAAGACTAAAGCAGCCAGTATGTCTTTATACAGAGTACAATGCGTTCGCACTGATCCCCATAAATCTTAATGATCATGAAAATCAAATAATGAAAAAATTCAGACTTTTTGCCAGAAGGTTTCATCACCTCTGTTTGCAGATATCACACACTGTCGTGAGCAAATACAACACCGAAGTGTGTGCCCGTATTTCACATTTTCATGCCCTGAAAAATTAAACCACCTCAAAGTACTGCTATTACACCAGCAAGCGACGGTTATGACTTATGAATGGCGAAGAAGAAACTGACTTTCAGCCTATTTTTATGAAAAACAACACAAGTTTGCAAAATGCTGGTTCATTTCTTCACTCATTTTTGTGCCCCCCCCTATCAACAGGGTTACCCACTTTATTAAAACATTATTTTGCACCAAGAATAAGGGTGTGTTTATTTTATTTTTTTTAAATGTATCTTTATCTTCCACCTCCTCTATGTGTTCAGGGTATGAATGCTGGGCAAGGATGAACGCAAGACAGAGGAGATTTCAATTTGATGCGAGGTTCCTTGTTATATAAATATTTGTTTCTTAGCACTATATATAAAAGGTCAGTCTGGGCAACGGTGTCAAAAGCTGAACTTTTAATTGTATGAAAACAAATGATGGCACAGAATCTGGCCCAAGGCAGTAGGTGGAGAGGGCGCGCTCAAAAACATGCCCTTTGTAATGAACAAGCGTAGAAGCGAAGTAAAAGCAAAATGACAACTAAAAACAATCTGTTGGGCCTTGCAGCAGTGTTGTCGTACCTCAGCGGATTACACTCCACGGGGCACTTAAAATCTGTCTGGCTGCCCATTAAGACAGCCACTATCCTGGCTCATTAATGTCCTGCAGAGGAATTAGAATAAACTGTGCTCTACAGACTCGCGTTGGCAGAGGCTCTCTGCCTTCTCTCCAGCAGCTTTTCTCCCTCCAGGGACAGCAGTTGTTTGCCCGCGGTACACCAGAGTAGCTTGGAGTGACCAGCAACACCAAATAATTAGATGCTCCACTCCTCCAAATGGCTGTAGCTGTTGAATTCATCCTGACTTGTTACAGCTATTTCAGGGAGGATGCCAAATATAATCACTGTGTAGGATACCACCACTTACTTCAATGGGAAAATTGGGTTTGAAAAACAAGGATTATAAGAAGAGGTTGGGGCGCTAGCTTGGAAGTAGCGAAGCGATGCCGCTCATAATCAAGTGCATTAAAGTCAAAGGAAAGGAGTGCCTGAAGTGGGTCTAGATTATGTTCTTCTTGTTTTTCTGAGCTGTGTTTTAGCATTTTAGCATGTGTTTAAATGTGCTGAAGGGTTATTGCTTCGTAGCTGCTGCCCTTTCTTACTTTGGAATTGTAGTTATGAACAAAAAAGGGGGAAAAATATAATGGATATCATAATTCGTGGGGGGGAAACCATGGATCACTAATCTTCAGGCCAAGGGAGGAGACCCTCAGCTCTGGCTGTTCTTTTTGTTGCTGCTGCTGTGTTTTTGTGTTATAAATGCTTCCAGCTACTAGATACCTTGTTCACTAAATCAATGTCATATCAGAATCAATCTGTTTTTTTTTTCCCTCTTTTTTTAATCTTTTTAAACCAACAAAAAGAAAAAAATCAATGCGTCAGTTCAATAAACTACACAAGTATGTTTCTCTTCTTGGATTATCGCTGCAGGGAAATGAATTGAAATCCCCCCCCCCAAAAAAAAAAGTAAAAAAAAAAAAAGTGACATTTTACCAGCTTCAGTTAACGTGTTTATTATGCATACGCTGAACAAGTTGGTCTAAGCATTAATCAAATGAGCAGCGGGGATTTGGCTTGTAATGCTGTTTACCGGTTTAATCAGTAATGCTGCACGATTCAAATAAGTTTACCCTTTTTCTTAATTATTTTGTTCTTGTATAATCTCATTATGTGTATTTGTAGCTAACCATGGTCCCTGGGGGCAGTTCTGCTGTTTTTTTTTTTTAAAGAGAGACGCGAGAGAAGGTATTAGAGACAGCTGGCAGTGTGGTATCAGTTGTGTTCACATTCATCGGGCATGCTGTAGATTAGGAGCAGAAATGCTACCGGAGGCATATCATATGTGCAGTCGCATACTCTATGCACAGGCACACAAAGCCACACACAGTCTACAATATCTGCAAGCACAAACAATAAAGCATTCCCTCCCCTGTTGTCGAATCCTATTCTGTTAAATAGTGACCAAGAATAGGATGGAAAGCGCTTTTTTTTTATTTTATCCCTTTTATTCTCTGTCTGAATCTTAATATACTTTCTTTGGGTGCATAAGCGAGGAGGGAGAGCCTCTTTGTGTCCTTCATGGCAAAATGAGCTTAACCTATAATCAGCGTGGTAGAGATGGCACAGCTCGAGTGTCGCGGGGAGCGTTCAGCCCAGAGGTGGGAGCTTTCGCATGGAGCCAGCTGTGAGGCAATAGCATAGTTCCCTGTCTTAACTGTAGGTGTCTGAGGGGGGGGCTCTGAGATGATCATTTCACATGATGACAGGGGTTTTCCCCTATCACAACCATGTCCACACAATGTTAATGTGACCTTACAGTGCTGGTGATCAGTGTGGGCGAGGTCTGTTGGTGCTGGTTAGAATGGAGTATTTCCAAGGATCTACGCAGGCATTACACACACACACACACACACACACACACACACACACACACACACACACACAAAACAACATGCAGTTTTGAATATTTTATGCGTGTGCCAACTTGAAGATCATTACTGATGTTTGGTGTTTTTTTTTAAGTAAGGAGTCTATTCACAGCTAACAATACCAAATATAAATGGCTGCACATCTTTGGCTTTTTTGTTTTGTTTTGTTTTGTTTCTTTGGTTTTTTTTTTTTTTTTTTTTCTTTGTCTGCCTGATAAAAATCCAGCTCCTTGTTGTGGTTGCAGCTGTTTATACTTACAAATTAAGCAACAGTTATGGCGGGCACACGGCACAATAACATATTCCCAGGCACAAACGAGCTCTCTCAATTACCCTCTCGAGAAAATTCTAGAGGCTTTGACGCAAATCCCTCAGCTTTAACTACAATAAGCATCCGTCCACCTCTCCAGGGGGAGAGGATCACCTTTTGAACATGCTGAGAGATTATTGCAGTGAACACATGGACACATTTATGAACCTCAGCCAGCTGCAGCCACCAAATGCAATACAATAAAAAAAAAAAAAGTGGCCTACCCACGAATAAGAGATTGTGCTATTTCTCAGAAGCAGTAAGAATAAAGAATATGCTTCATATAATCAATATTGGTATTTATAGAAAGACGTCTATTCAGCATAAAACTCCTAATTGACTACTAATTGACATAATGGATGGGTAATAATAGGAGTAAAGCTGACAGCTGAGACATGGCATAGATTAATTTGCTTTCTGCTTAACCCTGATTAACTGTTCACCTCAAAGCGGGCTTACACTTAAAAAGAAAAGGCATCTTTCTGAGCTGATTAGGATGGATTCTGACCTCTTACACGTTACACTGTTAAATACGCCTTGCCGGTAAACTGACATTTTGATGGAGGTTTTTCCACTGATCTTTACTTTGTTGTGCAAAAAAAAAGTTTCTTGTGGGTTTCGACAAGTTAGCAACTTTGATTATTCTCGTTCTTGTTGTAGGTGGATTCTATACAGTCTGTGTTCCCATCGGTGGCCAGAGCTGTGATCTTTGAAGGTGTTCAGATATCCAAAATAACTTCTGATATTTCATCTTTGTTACCAGCTATACAGGAGCCAAGACTTGCTGTACACAGCTGCATCTTGCACTTTTCCTCTTTCATGGCGCATTGTGTAAATATTGAGATGCTATGCAGCCAAAAAAATAATAACTGCTCTTTCCTAAGAAGGTCTTTGATGTGTTTTGAGAAACCATTGTTAGTATTAATGATGCTGCCAGGCGTGAGAATTCATCAGCAGGCTGCTTCTCATTTGTGCTGAGCTTCCTTCTTAAAGTTATGAACAAACAGGACGTTTGACAGAGACTGTGTCTCTCTATCATGTTACTGACTCACCTGAGACCGGTTGCAGCAGATAGCTGCCTATCTCTGAGCCTGGTTCTATCGCAGGTTTTTTCCTGTTAAAAGGGTGTTCTTTCTTCCCACTGTTGCCAGACACTTGCTCATAGGTGGTCGTCTGATCGCTAGGGTTTTCGTTCTGTCACTGTGGGGTCTTTACCTTACAATATGAAGCACATTGGGGTGACTATTGCTGTGATTTGGTGCTTTGTAAACTTTATTCGTTGCCAGTTAAACTAATTAGTTACACCACCTACTTTCCAGACATTTTTTGCCCCATGTCTCAACTTTTTTGAGATGTACCACTGCCATCAAACTTAAAAATGGCCTTATCGTTTTCTTCACAAAATACATTCGCTCAGCTTAAACATTTAATATGTTTTCTATGTTTCATTGTAAGTGAAATATGGGTTTTATGAGAATCAAATCTCAATCTATTGTCACTTCCATTTCAACTAGCATCCCAACTTTTTTGGAAATGGGCTTGTACACAAAAATAAACACTTGACACTCACTCACTTTGAGTCACGCTATTGTGATTGGCTAAGACTGTGGTTTTGGACAGGGATCTAAATAGTGACCATTTTTCTTTAAACTACACCCCTGCAGATTGCCACAGTACGTGGAGCTGGTCTCCAGGACCACAGTTTGCAATGACGTATACACACAGACTTACAAGGTGAGAACGATGCCATCTTCACTATTGCAGTTCATAATAAACTGACTGACCCTTTGAGGGTGTGCATGAGATTCTGTCTCTCCGTCACAGTTCACAGTGTAAGCGGCAGCTGTGGACCTTTGCAAAGACCAGCTTAGTGTGAAATAAGAAGAAATGCCAGGGCTATTAGCGCGTCGATTTTCTAAATGATTTTCTAAATGATTTTTCTAGATCTGAGACCAATCTGATTTACTAATCTATCCCATGAAAACACTATTTAAAACCATGACGTTCTTATGTTTTTTGCATTTTTTTTTTTTTCATTTTATCCACCAGTTCTGGATGTGCTGAACTCATTTTCTGCCATGGCGCAATCATCCTCGTCACACAGTATGAAATAGGATTGGCACAGTTGAGGCCTGTCTGGTTTTCCTATTCCGAGTTACTCGAGGTAATGTAGGCAGCAGTTGTGACTGTTTTGACTTAGTGAGATGGATAAACACTCATTTACAACAGGGAATTGCGCTAGATTAAATATTAATACATGTTTCTTCCTTGTATGAGGAATTTACATATGAAGACCAGAAATACCAGCAAGATGGACGAAAGTGATTAAATGTATCCTTTTTGATTTCACAGTTAAATTTAGTTTGCTATGATGGACCTCTAGAGGAACTAATTGAAAATATGCCCACTTTAAGACGTGCCGGTGACATGAGTGAGAGGAAGAAGGAGTTCATGTTCCAAAAAAAACCCCACTTCCTTATGCATAACGAGGAGTGAGACATGACAGGCCTCAACTAGCCTGTTGTTATTGTTCTTGTTGACGTGACTGCGTGGCATTTCATGTGCAGTGGGTGCCAATTACATCCCACTGGCAATCAATGTAACGTGTCTCCACTGCTGCTGATATGCTGTTAAAATGTGGGTTTGAACAACTTTAGTAAGTTTACTTTGCGTATATGAAATATCGTCTCTGTTGGTGTCTGAGGATGAGAGACCCGCTTTGTGGTGACGTGCTTTTTGCGGCAACTAATTGCTACAATCGAGTTTAAGCCAAAATTTGAAAAGGACGAGGTGACCCGTTGGAGCGTCTGTTCGTTTATCACCTTCTCTGCTCTGGGCTTTAATTTTTGAGCTTAATAAGAGCAGGGAGCAGCAAGTCTGACCGGCGTTAATTTGCTAAGCTTCTCAGCTATAAGAGTTAATTACCGTGAACAAACTGTGAAATACAGATACAAAATAAAGAGCTTAAACTGTTCATGCTTGTAATCATTTCCATAATCATTTCGTAAGTGTTAAGTCTCGCTGCCAAAGAAGACGGGCACATTATGAAACGGGTGGACTTTATCGGCAGCAGGCTTTCAAGGTCTATATTTCAGAACACGGAGAACGCCGACAGATGCCCGACAGATCTAATTTCTCTGTACTTAATGCTAACTAGCATGTAGTTTTTATTTGCAGTCCTGAGGGCCGCTGCGTGATGCCCCTTAGGCTACAGCTACGGAGCTTGTTCATACCATCCCGCTGAAGATATGATGGCCATGAATATTATCATTATCACTTAAAACATATCCAGAAATTACTAGAGCAGAAACTGAGCAATGACTTGTGCAGTCATGGTGCAGAATTTGCACTTTATTTCAGCATGGGCATTCATGGCACTTCATAGCATGGCCTTGATGTTCATTTTACTGTAAGGCCAGTGTTTAAAAGGCACAATCTGTAATATAACTATGGGAACCACTTATAACACATTTTCATGCTGCTTCTGGATGATCACTAAAAGCAGCTGGGCTTTGAGACATTATAATCACAGACAATGAGAAAAAAAAAAGTGGACTGAAAGGGTAGCTGGAATTAATGTCATATATGGATTGTTACAATTTTAAGTAGAAAATGAAGGTCTATTGAGAAATAAACACATCCTAATGCATCTTTGTCACTGACCTGACCTGAGAGTAATGCATTGCAGGGTAGAACACACTGTCATCTACTTCACGTTTATCCGTCTGGCTGTACGGCAGGTGATTTCTGAATGACTTATCCAGTTGTGTTCTTAACAGATCAATAGAGCGATGCACTGAGGGACCTATTATACTGTTTCCCCTTAAGATTCGAGCGCAGTTTGAGAGGATCTCAGTGAATGAATCAGCATTGTAGTCCTTTTTGTTCCCGTGAGAGTCTGAGAAATATCTTATTCATGTCTACCTCATCTTGGCCAAAGTACAGAGGGAATGGAGCAAAGGTATGTTGCTAGACAAGCTTTTTGCAAATGATCACTGTGTAGATAAAGTGGTAGTTGCATTAAATGCCATGTAGGTATCTCTGACGGCGTAATAATTGTTTGTGGTGCCTGATGACGCACCCATGTCCACAATGCTGCACTGGCTCTGTGATGCTTGGCCTCAGGCGGTGCCCAGCTGGAACCCGCCTCAGCTATGTGGTGTCCAGTAATCTCGCATCTGTTCTCCTGATTTCTGTATACAAATCTATAAGGGAATGCTTGTTTCTACTATGCATATGTGCTTTTAATTTAAATTAGCAGTAAACTGTGATATAATGTTCTGCCATTAAACATAGCAAGTTTAATTTTAGCTCGGTCTCTTCGTTATTAAATGAAAACACTAGGCAACATGAAAGCTCATCGTCACAGCAATACAAACGCACACGCAGCGAGCACCTTATCAGTTAAAGTGAGTCTGTGTGTATGCATATCCTTTGTTTTTCACTTCCATAGACACAAATTCTGTCATTTGAATGGATGCCAATAGGCTGTGCGCTGCTCAGTTTAGCATCATTGCTAAGCGCAACTGTAGACAGAACAATGTTCACACTGAGGGAAGGAGTTGAGATATAATATGCAGTGGGTTGGAGGCCTGAAACAAATGCCCTTGTGTGATTGATTACGCGCTACAAGCTAATGAGATAAACAGAGCCTGAATCGATTCAGCTGAGGTGGAATCATGCCAGAGGGGCATATGCAGCCATGTGTAATGACTCTATTGACACGCTCATATTCAAAGGATTGGTGAAAGAAACCAAGCTTCGGTTTCGGCTGAGAAGAGAGCTGTGTCCTCTTCCTCTGCACAGAGCTGCTTTATACCCAGCACTGCAAAAAGTGTTATTGTGGTCAAATCAAACACTCACGATGAGATCTGACAAGCTAGATACTTACTGCTAAACATCCACTGTTAAGAAAACCTCTTTTCAAAGACAGACAATGCAATGGCATCGTAACAGACCACCTAGCATTACCAGATGGCAAAGAATCTTCTGCTTTAGATAGAAAAGCCAAACAGCAGTTTACAAGTGTGAACAACCATCAGCACAGGGACTATTTTCTGTAGCTGCTGCAGTGTTTGGATCATTGGCCAGTGACAGATATTCCACCTACTGTTGTTGACCAATTAAAAGCTTCGGGCTTCAACAAGACAACTTTTAGAGGATGAGCACGGCTAGGCTGGAAACCTGTGAGCGCTTTTCCAGGAGCTAAATGCTTGTGTCAGATGCTGAGCGTGTTTAAGAAACATGGAGTCCAGAGACAAACTACTCTCTTGTTGCAGTTTACAAAATAATAATAATGCGCTCTGGTTCTTCATATAATTGTGGTCACGCGTGAGATACTTTGTATGGTTCAAACGAAGCTAAATACTTGTTTGTCCTACTCCCAGGGGCTTGACCTTACACACCAAAATCCAACACGAGTTGAATTTTTCCATGTTGCATCTTATTTTCTATAAGCACGGACAGCGTTTGAAACACAGATCGAGCGTGGTGGATTTTAAGCCTTTTCACACTTTCCGATAAGCACGACAGCAGGGAAATACGACCAGGCTCCTAGAAGGGCATTCACAGGAGGCGTGTTCACTTGACTGCTTTATGATTGTGTCACTCAAAGTCTCGTCTGCACACTAGAGGACACGAGGGGGAGATTCATCAGTCACAGAAAATAGGAAGTGGAAGATAAAGTACAGTAGAGTATGGCATTATTAACTGTCTTTTGCAGAGGACAAAAGGGACGGCTGTGCCAGTGTTGCCTATGTGCCTCTAACGGCTTAGAGGGAAAACACAAAATTTCATCAGTGTCCAAGTGCATAAAAATTAATTTGTTGTAGTGTCTGATGATAAGCCTTTAGGCAGGAAGGCAGCAGAGTGGCAGGGTTGTTACAATTCCTACACAGATGAACGTTTCAAAGAGAGAGGCTTTTTCATTTGAGTCCAGACTTTCCCCATGAGGCTGACATTTCCTTTTGCCACAAAAGATCGTGTGTGTGTGTTTGTGTTTGTAGGTGCACATATGCATATGCTTTGCATTATTATAAAAGCATTAATATATATTTTTATGGGGCCTGTACAGTACTCTTAAAAAAGACTCCACATTCAACGAGGCTTAATCGTTAAAAGTTAAAATACGTAAAAGCGTTAAGTAGCTTAGGCATCATCAGAAATTATCCTTGCTGTCTTTTTTCTTTTTTGCTCAGTCGTACATTTAAAACAGTGAACACACATATAGTAATTGTAAAGAATATCACTGTTTAAACCTTAAACCTGCAAGCTTTTCATTCAATTTAAAGGTGTTTTTATGTTAAGTCTAGAAGGCAAAGCTTAAATCTGCGAGTTATGTAAGAAGCCCAAGCTTCAGCTAAAGGAATCACGTGTTCTTTGTACGTTAGAAAAACAATGTCGTACACACCTCCTTCAAAAGACGCTAAACTGGCTGATTCCACGGTTCAGTGGTTGTACAGTGCAGCAGCAACACTGATGCTAATCACCACATGACTCATGGTGATCTCAATGTTCGAGTGTGGCCTCGATCAGCCTAAATTTGAGTATAGCAAGAATAAACAGGCTTCTGCACTACATTCAAAACTGGGAAATCAATATGGTTTCAGCCACGCCACACTGCAAATGAAAAGCATGCATGCCATGATAATGGATATGGATTTCTGCTTGTCTGGGTCATATTTCAGCACCATGCAGTGCTAAAAAATCTTTATATTTAGCGCTAAAGAAGATGGCTGATGTGCACAGGAGAGGAGGTGCATTTCTTTCTGTTGTGACCTCTTTTAGAATTACTGTCTAAAGGGCAGAGGAATAGTCACTTTGTGTGGCTGCAATATACTTTCTGAGTAGACCTTTCCTTTAACCTATAACTGCTTAGCATATAGCACTGTAGGTGGGTTTAAAAGGCCACTGCCAGATCTGCCTGCTGCTGCTCTTATAATTAGTAGCGGTCAGAGGCCGGCACAGTAAACACAGAGTAGAGATGAACTTTTAGATGGTGGGCAAAATGCAGCAAGGTAGGCAAACATTACAGTATGTAGAAGAGACAGTGAGGAATCAAAGCAGAAAGAGCTACATTAGAACATTTATCATGCTGAGAGAAGTACGATCGCAGCCTTGGGATGTCTCACATGGTTTGTAACTACTAAGGCACCTTATCTGCATCAGGCTTCCTGGTGAGTCTTTCTGTTTGTGCGCCTTTCATGATGGTGTGTTTGTGTGTCTCTGAGGGTCACAGTGTTGTGTTCCCAGATATATTTGTTTCGTGAACAAGTTGTGGGTTTTTCTGTGGCTCTCAAGGATGACGTTACCAAGGTGATTCTGTGGTGTTGTCACAGGAAATATTGTCCATCCAAGATGAATTTGGTCATAAAGTGGATGCTATTTATTTTTAACCTCCTAGGACATGGCGTCCACATATGTGGACATCACATTTTGGGTTGTTTAAACCAAAATACAACATTTTGCTCTACAAGGGCCTGAAATCCTCTTACGAGGACATTATACTGTCACTGTTTGATCAAAATTTAAAAAGAATGTCCTCATATGTGACTCTCATTTTTCTCAGAAACAAAAATCGAGTAAAAAAAAAAAAAATCTGGTAATTCTTTGTTTTTACATTCATCAGGTCCCAATCGAAGAGTTTGGGTCTTAGGAGGTTAATATATTTCACTGGGACTATAAACATAAGCCATCCCCATTTTTATTTAAGACTGTAATCTAATGGCTGTAATGTAATGTTTGCACATTCAAATTTGAATTTAAAACATTTGGAAGAATACTTTCTTTATATTTTCTGCATATTCTCAGAAATTATTAGTGAAAAGCAGGATCTGTGTTGATAGACATTAAAAGAGTTACATGGAAAGCTTAGTTAGCCTGTGATGTTAGCTTGTATTAGCAGACTACATGAGACATGTGATTAGAGCACAGTGCCCTCTGATGGACAAACTATGCAACATCAACACTCCTAACATGTCTGAAGGGTGTCTCTCCCAGCTCGTCTTCACTTTTTAATTGTCATTTATGGGCCTTTACAAAATGCAGATACAGTAATGATAGATTCAGAAATAGCTAATATTAGCAGATTGTCAGGCTGCTAGCAAATCTGTTGGGGCCCCAGCTATGACATGCCTCAGACAGTGTTGTATGTATGCCAAAATCACACTAAAATCAGTCAAGCAATAAAATAAAAAAACAACATCCAGAGGCTTTTGTCACAATCCATTTTCTCTAAGATGTCCAAAAGCTGTAATTTCGTCACTTGAAGATTTTGCTTAATAGTTGCTGTAAAATGACAGCTTATAACAGTGAGTTAAAAGCAGATATTCATATTCATTCATGGTCATTCTGATATGAATGAATTGTGGCTGAATATGCTGGTTTCTCATCTTTTGCTCTTCATTATTTATAATAATAACAATAATGCCTACACCCTGTGCTGATAGGAGTCAAACACATTCACACACTGTTCTATAGTCAAATCTATGTTTTCCAGAGACAAATCTGCTTTTTTCACATTTCATCCTTGTTTCTATTTTGGACCAAAACTGACAGCAGTGAAGTTCCACTTTTGAAATCTCATCAGCGCTCACTTCAGTGTAATTAAATTTCTCCTCCATTTGTTAAGCTTTCTCAAACAAGAACTACATGCAAGAATGCTTTATCCCACTTTAGTTCATCGATTTCCGTTTTGAGTTAAACATCAGTGTGCTTTGTTTTGTGTTCGTTTAAAGAAAATCTATGCAGATGAAAAATTTCTGTTATCCTGCAGAGAATCTTATTAAAACAGGTGATCAGTGCTACTAAAGAAAAAAAAAAAACAATAGAATATTAAAACTGCAAGCATTATGTCAAAAGCAAATAGTTTAACAGACTAAATAAACACGCAATGGCTTCATGGAGCTCTAAATAATATGGTTTGACATAGCCAAGCTTCGAGTGTGGTCTAAGGCGGCGATTATTTCAGCATCCAGATCGAACAAAATTGTCCAGATGGCCAAAGTAATTTCCTGAACCAAGCAAAGGGAATGACAATTCATTTTTTTAGACCACACATTACTTTGTTTTGTTACTTGTTTGTGCCTGTCTTTCATCCTGAGCCTGTGTAATGAGTGATTAGTGAGGCCAAAAGGACTAAATGTAAGAGGGTTTAACCCAGTGAAAAAAAGAAGAAAGGGTATCCTGCAAAGCCGTGTTAAGCTTCAGTTATCTGATAAACGCAGTGTGCCCAAAGTAGCTTCAAAACCCAGTTCCTCACTCGATTAAGAACAATAAAGTGATCCACATTCAAATACGGTAGTATTGCCCTGGCTCCCTAAGTAAGGACAACAATATAGAACCAATTTTAGAAACACCTCATGATCGCTGACGTTATACTGATTGGGTTGTTAACCACCCAATCAATAAAACTCGCTCGCAGAAATAATCGTGTTAGGTTTGAAACAAAATACAGTTTTTCAGCAACATTGTAGCCTTGGTAAACAGCCACAAAGTGTCTAATAAATGCCACACGCCTGCAGTGTATGTTCACATCAGAGATTTAATTTTAAAGTAGAAATTAAACACACAAACGACTTCGTATAAATAATTTCCATCCCAAGATTATTCTCTCTCTCATTTAAACGTAAAATCGCAGCATCATGAGTCACTTATACCTACAAAGAGCGATCGAAATATAACTAATAATGAAACTGAAGTAGCTGGGAAATGTACACCTACATCTCAATCAAGGCAATAAAATTTAATAAGCCTTTGAAACAGCAAAAGAGAAAAAAAAAAAAGACAAAAACTGAAGATTTTCCTCTGGTTCAGATTAGCACACACAGCACGTAGGCCTACAGAGATGCCAACACCGAGTTTTCTCACAACTGAATACTGACAGGAAATGTTAACTCAAATCTGTTTGCCCCAGGAAACAGCTCAAGGTTAAGAGAAGCCATGCATGAGGTCTGTATTCTCTGAAAGAAGACCTGCGCCCTTAGACCACCTGAGCCATTTCTTTTTCTCTCCGAGGTACCAAAATACATCTCCATCCAGCTTTCCAATGTAACCAGTACCCTCAATCTGTCTGTTTGGACCTCCGTTTTGCCTAAAGGCACTGAAGTTGATTAAAGAAACTGTGTCAGATATGAAGCACCTCTCGCAGACCGCTACCAGTTGGAGGTCAGAGTGCTCACGCGGGTGTTTTTTTCACGTGGAATAACCTTGACACAGCACCTCTGATATCACTGGGCCTTAACACAATCTCACCATAGTATGGTGTTAGATGAAGCAAGCAATAAGCTGTCAGGATGAACGGACAAAAAGCAATACGCTCAAGCTCTATTACTGTTAATTGAACTGGAAGGAAAGAGGGATATGTTGGAAAGAGAGGCAACGGGGAGGGAAAGAGATAGATAGTACTAGTACTATATATATATATATATATATATATATATATATATATATATATATATATATATATATTAAATATAAAATAAAATTATAAAAAAAATTAATTAA
>VURO01019673.1:0-12279 GCA_015108175.1 Pelvicachromis taeniatus
GTACATTCAGTTATTCATTGAAATTCATGAGGTGAGGGGCAAAAAGAAACAAGCCTAATTTTTCATACACATGTTCACAAGCATGGGGCCATTTGTAAAACCTGTTCAGATGAATACACATGAAATAAATGTTAACTCTCCTGACAGGCTATTAATAAAAAGCCCCAGTGTTTGATTTAGAGGCAAGGCGAAGGTATGTACCAGCGGAGTTAGGGATGCTATCAGTGCTGTATCTTAACTTAACTGATGTCTTTTAGGACCCTTGACTGCCTCAGGCTTGATCCACCGATTGGGACTACCCCTTATCAAGAGTGATACTTGCCAGACAGATTTTCCAGCTGATGTCAGATTGGTGAAACAACACTGTCTGGTGATATTCAGATTTATTCAGGCCAGTGTGGATGGTTGGGGATCAAACTAGGTTATCCCTCAGTCACACAGACCTAGAGACCAGTGAGTGACCATCCATAAGTAAAATGCGGATCCCACAACTTTGTTTGCTAATGGGTGACAGAGATTACTGGCTTGTGCCATGTGAAATCAATCAAAAAGAAAAGTGCTGGACTAAAAACCTCCTTGTTATTGCTTTAATCACAAGAAGACTGCTGTAGTCACCTGTACTTTGCATGGAAATTGCTAACTACAGGCGAAGAACGTGTTTGCCTTCAAAGTAAACGTCTTACTGCTTAAAGCAACACATTTCAAAATCTGCAACTTTAATGTCAAAAGCAGATGTTCTCCGTGCCTGGTTTCTATTATTATTTTTGCAGTTTCCTACCACTTAGTGATTAATTGTCGAGTGTTAACCAACAAGTCGGCATCTTCCATGCAACCAAGTCATCTGCCAGTGACCAAAGCAATTGCAGAGAGGTTTAAAGCACAACTGTACACACACATCTGTACAACCACTATCACTGAGCAACAGCAAGCAGTCTCCCATAAACACTCACCAGCCGGGCAGAGAATACACATTTTAACCTAGCCACCTGTCATTACCAGACTGTCACTGACTGTTGTTGTGAGGCAGTTGTTGGCTGGAATCCTGCTTTTTGTTTGTTAATATTTTCCTTGTTTTAAGACTTAAGGTGAAATTATGCTCCCCCCCTCCACCCCCCTCCACAAACTTCCAGTGCTACTCACCAGCTCTCCGTAATCTGTCAAAGGAAGAACGTGCCTGCTCACCTCCCTGCTCTCGACTCACCTTCACCGCCAACTCGCCACTTGCCTCCTTACTCCTCCTGAGGCTGTACTCACTCCATATGAAAGTAAGACTGTTTACCCATACCTCTTATGTTCCTGATCATCCTTTTGGACTTAATCTTTTGCTTTCTCTCTAACACAATTCCTGTGTACCAGCCCATATCGCCACTGAATTCCTCCACCAACTGCCTTCAAACCGTCAAATCACCCAACTGTTCTCCAGGCTTTCATGATTGGGGCTTTAGCATTTGGATTCACAGTGACTGCCAGCAACCGCCAACAACTTGCCAGGCCATTGCCAACTAGTCTCTTGGCCTGTGTGACTAGGGCTTTAACTGTGAGAGTAAAAACAAGTGTCCAGATTTTTGCCATCATGTGGTCTGATTTAATCACATGATGGTGAGAATCTGGACACTTTGATGTTAGTTCAGTTTCTTGGATTGCGTTCATGGTTCAGTTGCACTTTTTGTCAAACAGCCATTTTGATTTGACCAGCTGGAAAAGCTGTGCTGCAAACAATATTAACACTAAATTTTGAGTTATTTAAGTATTCCAGCAAGCCGTGACATCGAATCAGCATGCACAATAACATGAAGCTGAATCAGATGCAGTGAAGAGAATTCAGCAGTCATTTTTGCTTTGATGTGCCAAAATATCTTCAGTAAAAGAAAAAAAAAAGTCTAAGAAGGAGAGCGAGGTGACGGATCACATGGTTTCTCTTTAATTCAGGTCCATTTTTAATTTCAGTAGTGATGCCAAGGACCTGCCATGGCAGTGCAGTGTGTCCATAGCCATTGTTCTCTTCATCCAACACTAAGAGACATTATATTTTCTGTTTGGTCATGTGCCAGGAGGTAGTGCGATATTTATATATTAATAGTGTGGAGGTGGAAACTAGACGAACCAAAGGCTGATTTGTAAGCGGCGGACAAAGTTCACAAATACTTTGGGCAAGCACTTACTCATTCAGTGTTCAGCCTTCATAAAGCTCTTTCCAGAAAATTGTTTTTCATATTTATTTACAATAATTTCCTAATTTCTCTTCTTGAATGGATTTTCAGCTCTAGGTGATAAAACTGACTGAATGCTCAAAGCACAAGTAGGAAATATAATAAATAGAAAAATAAATTATCTATTGAACAGAGCTTGCGGTGGTGGATGCAATCAGCAGGTCTCAAACACAGACTACTGAGGCAGTGTTGACGCTCAGAGCTGTTAGTTTACTAAGCAGGAAAAGGGGCTGATGTTTACCTCTTGCTGCCCCCAAACCCTGCTCTGTGCAACCTGCTGTGTCCGCTGTTTCCCCACCGAGCTAAAAAAACAGAACTCCCTCTCCGCTGGTCAGCTGGCTCGTAGTGCAGCCCAGTATATGAGATTAGGAGATCAAGGGAGCACACGTCTTTCTTCAATGTACCTGTAAGCTTCAGTAAAGTGTGTATACGTGTGTGACATGAGAGTACTAGGTCACTGCAAACATGTTCGGTAGTTTGCCACGAGGACCAGGAGGGCAAATGAAACATGTTCTGGAGCTAAAACGAAATCCATACTTAATGAGATCTATGCAGCAACTGATGTGATAATAATCCTCATTTTATCGTGTTATTTCAGAGTAAACATCGTTTAAACAGCAAAAACTAAAATTAATCTTTAACATTGCTGTATGTAGCTCGAAGGAACAAGCGATTGTGGTGAAGTAATGTTTTGTACCGCATTTCAATTCAGCGAGAGGTGGGAGGCAACTAAGAATTTGGTTGGGGGTGGGGTGGTGGGGTAAAGATAAGTTCAAAGCCATATGGAATGTGCATAGCAATGCATTACACTGTCATGGTGGGGATAGAGATTGCAGGCCCATTCTCACCAGGGGAAACGGTCCAATTATTAGATAATGTTCAGAACAAGTCATGGATTAAGGCTTTGCGAGAGTCAGGATGCTCTTCAAATGAAGATGGTTTGATTAGCATGCACTCAGCCTTTCCCACCGCCACATGAAGTTTGAGGCTGAATGAAGCATTTCATCTCTTTTCTAACCGTTGTTTGCAAATGCTTTGCAAGAAATACGCCGTCAAAATCAACATTACTCTATCTCCTCGAAGTTCAGTGCCAAGAGTCTTGCTGTGCATCTGAACAAATACTGTTACTATGACGGAACTATAGTAACAGTATTTGTTCATGATAATGAAATTTGTATTTTTATTTCTTGATTAGAATAACAGCATTGCACACTGGCCAAATGTGTCTCAATTCATTGTAGGAGTGATTATAATTATCGGTTAATTAGTTTACCTGGTCCAGAATATACTAAGATGAACCTATTTTACTATTTTTCTGTTGATATTTTTAATCCTTGAGACTCTACAACAGTAGCTTTACATGCTTTATGCTTCCAAATAAACCTTTCTATTCTGATATTTAAATCTTGGTGCAGTGCTCCTGATCAACCACTGTCTGAAACAAGCTGTTGCAGGTGCTATAATTCAGCTTTTTTCTGATTGGCTGCCCCTTGGAAACGGGAGTTTTAATTGGCATGACATGTGGGTGATGCAGATACCAAAAGCTTTTCCAAATGATGACCACTTAAAGACATCATACAGAGCAGACTGATGCCTAATTGATGCCAACTCAAAAAGATTATTTGACACATATGCTGACCAGATTATATAACTCTTTGACTGATTGATCGGCTGTCATATAGAGCAGACCAGCCAGTACCAATAATGTCTATGATTTCTGAAAATAGAGCTACATCATCTGATTATCCCAGCACAAAAACAATTGAGGATTAGCAGTAACAAGCCTCATATCCTCAGCTAAGAAGTCGAGTCCCACTGTGAGATCATTTTTGGGTTTTAACAAGAGTGGAGGCTTCACATCTGTCTCGATCTGAGCATATCTGCTGGTACTGACAGACGCTGAAGTCGTCACAGCTGTTGCTGGATGTGCCTGCTGTTGCAAAACATATTGAAATATACCAGCTCACTCTGAAAGCCTCAAGAATTTCACAGCAAGTTGGCAGAACAGTTTACTGTTTATACAAGGTATCCTAAGCAGAGCCTGACCGATACTGGGTGATGCGAAAATCCAACATTGGCAGTTCTCTGGCATTTGTTATGTATTTATTTATTTAATCGTGTACGTCGACTGTGTTTTTGGTGTTCCAAACATGTTTTGCCAACATGGAGGTTACAGAGTGCCCTCTGGTGAGCAAACTATGCAGCATCAACAATCAGAACATAATTGAAGGGTGTTTCTCCCGTTCGTCTTTACTATTTAATTTTCATCTATTTATTAATGCAGATACAATAGACAGTTTTTATTTCATGTACTGAAAAATTTCACTCGACTTAATAAGCTCAACTAAAATGAACTAAAACTTCAAACGGCAATTATTTGGGACCATCACTTTACAAGTTCATAATATTATTCCCCTTAGTTTAAGACTATACAAGTGAGACTTGATATAAATCATGTGTTGTTATTCGTAAGTACTGAATAAGCACTAAGCCACTAAACTGAGCTTGTTCCTCTCAAGAAAATTGTACTCTAATGGTGCTTAATGCCACCATTCTCACAGCAGCATTAATAATTAATCAGTGCATCCAAACGTTATTGGAAGACTCATTGTTTGTGAACTGAGACCCACACATCCACTCTACTTGTAAAGAGTGACCCACTGCTGCACCTGTGTGCTACAGTTGTTTATTAAGTATAGCAAAAACAAAATTTTCTTGGGGCTATTTAATATGTTTGGATTTAATATTTCATTTTGTGCTGTATACGTGTGGTAACTTGCACTGAATTTCTGAATAGGTAACAGTTAAAGCATCACAATCAGCAGGCGCAGGGAATAGAGTACATTTTACTCTGATCACAACTTATTCTTATTTAGGCTTCATGCAGCCATATGGTGTTTCTTTTTTTATATATAAAAAATGTATAAAACATTATTTCATGTAGCTCAAATCCAAGCATGGTTGTTGTCATAGTAAAACCAGCATTGCAACACTGGAGAGAAGCAGCTTGAGATTCCTGCTGGTTAACATGTAGTTTTAATGAGCCACAATTCAGTCTCCATTTCATTCTTGTTCAGTTGTCGGGCAACAAAACACAAAAAAATGTAAAGCAGAACACGTAATGGGAATGGCTGCATCAAAGAGTGGCCAAAAGTGAGAAGGAATACACCTACAGCATGCAGGCCTAAATCATGCCATTGTTTATTTTGATTTAACAGCTGTTAAACCCCATATATGTGCAATTGCTCCTTCCTGTCCTGTCTTTATTTTTCCCCCTTTTTGTATGCAAGTCAAAACTATCCCAATAGAAATGGATGAACTAAACTAAGCACATCCTTACTGCCACTATAGGAGCTGAGAGGGTAAGTAGCAGCCATGTACTGCTAATCAAGTGCAGTTGATTAACTGATCATTAGCAAGTGTGAGAGTCTCAATACAAGCAGAAGTTTTGGCAGTTTGCCTGTCTGGAGTGTTCAGCTGTGTGTTAATACAATACGACAGTCTTCCCAGGAAATTCACCTCAAGGTCAGGCTGTGCTCAGAACAAAACCCCAAGCGCTACATCTCAGACTCCACAGACCTCAGTTAGCATGTTAAATGTTAAAGTTCATGACAGAACAATTAGAAAAAGTCTGAACAAGTATGAGTTGTTTTAAACGAATGCCAGACTTGTTCTTCAGCCACAGGATCTTGGCACCTTGCAGTCATTGAGTCGACCATGAACTTCTCTGTATACTAAAGTATTCTAGAGTCATGTGAGATGCTATCTGTTTGAAATTAGGTCATGGAAAAGGTCAATGATCCTAAGTCCAAAAATATCCTGACTAAAAATGTCAAACAGAAAAGGATTACTGCAGCTGTTGATACAATCTCCCATCACATCCTCCTTCACAGATTTTGTGCGATTGCAGTGTTTTGAAAAACTGTGTGCACCCTTCCTGAGTTCCAAGTTTTTGTATGTTTGTCATACTTAAATGTTTCAGATCATTAAAATATGTAAATATTAGACAAAAATAGCACAAGTAAACACAAAATGCAGTTTTCTAAATTAAAGTACTTATTTTTACATTTGAAAAAAATTCAAACCTTTATGGCTCTTTGTAAAATGTGATCCCAAGACTTATGGAAAATGCTCTGTAGACAAGACGAAAGCGGAACGTTTTGAAATGTGTGTCCCATTATATTAGGCTTAATACTGGACATCATACCAACAAGTAAAATATGGTGGTGGTAGTGTGATGGTCTGGGGCTGTTGTGCTGACTGTAGATTTGCTGGGGTAAATGGAACCATCATCAGAATCAGAATACTTTATTAATACCCTAAGGAAATTATGTGGTTTACAGTTGCTCCAAGACAGTAACAGATTAAACTATTTAAATAATACAATATGTTACAGATTTTACAAATTTAATAAATAGCATTAATATATACACTTGGATTCTGCAGCAGGACAGTAAACCAAAACACACCAGCAAATCCACTTTGAATGGCTCGAGAAAAACAAAAAGAAATCTCTGGAGTGGCCTAGTCAAAATCCTGACCTGAATCCAATTAAGATGCTGCGGCATGACCTTAAAAATGCAGTTCATGCTCGAAAACCCTCCAAGGTGGCTGAATTACAACAATTGTGCAAAGATGAGTGGGCCAAAATTCCTCCACAGCGCTGTAAAAGACTCATTGGCAGTTATTGCAAACATTATCCATACCGAAAGATAGCAATCCCAGGGCACTGCTCGCCTGACTACTATGAGCCTTTAGTTGCTCTGCTCCAAGACTTTTGAATGTTCACAAGACCAGAAACTCTCTATTTTTAAATGAAATACCCATCTGTTCAGAACTGCATTCCCTTTGTTATAACATGGTCCTACCTTGATCTTGACTGTTCAGCTGTATCTGTCTTGCCAGTTTTTCCTCCTGTGGCTGGGCGTTCAGTATTGTCATGCTCCCATAAAATGCCATTTTACTAAATGAGATATATGAACCTATGAGGAAACATACACCTCATCAGCTCTCTCTTAAAAACAAAATAGAGTGATTAACACATCTTCTTTAATAGTGCTTTTTGGAGGGACTGATTTCAATTTGGCTTCCATTCAATTGCTCTCTTGAAAGACAATCTTTTACATCTTTAAGCAGTAAATGGTGACTATAATGAAAATGACATTAACCATTCTTAAAAAGAAAATGTTTTAGACTCACAAGGAGCTTGGAACAAAAAGCATCTGGACTTTTTTAAGTTTCCTTGAAGACGTTTCACCTCTCATCCGAGAAGCTTCTTCAGTTCTAAGAACAATTGGTGGAGAGTCCCAGATTTAAGCCCTATGGGAGTGTCCCCAAGAGGGTCACGGACCCCCTATATAAATCTTATATAAATCAGACTCTACAAGCTTCAGTTGGCATGTTAAATACTACCGTTCATGACAATACAGAAAAAGACTAAACAAATATGACTTGTTTGGAAGGACTGGCAGAAAGCACCTTGTCTCTAAAAAGAATATGATAGCAAAGCTTAAGTATGCGTCTGACCAAACTACAAGACATCTAGAACAATGTATTTTGGACAAGACAAGACTGAATTGGAGATATTCAATTCAGCAGCATGTTTGATGAAAATCAAACACAGCATATCAACACAAACACCTCTGTTAAGCATGGTGCTGGAGGAGTGGTCATTTTGCCTTGTTTTACAGCCATGGGTGTGTTATTGGGTCATTGAGTGAACTGTGAACTGGTTTGTATACTAAAGGCTTTAAGATTCAAATGTGAGGTTGTCTGTCCGACAGCTAACACTTGGTGCAAACTGGGTCATGCAACAGGGCAACAATCCCAAGCACAGCAGAGAATCTACAACAGAATGGCTGAAAAAGAAAAGAATCAATATTTTGCAGTGGCCTAAGTCCAGATCTCAACTTGTTTGAAATGCTCTGGTGGGACCTTAAGAGAGCTGTGCATAAACGAATGCCCAGAAACCTCAATGAACTGAAGCAAAGTGGCAAAGAAGAGTGGGCCAAAATTCCTCCACAATCATATGAGAGATGATAAAGTTATGGAAAAAGGATTAATTCAAGTTATTGTTGCCAAAGATACAAGCTACTGATTAATGGGGTTGTCCTTAATTTTTCACAGGATGAAAGCTTTTTTTTTTTCAACACATAATTATGTATAGAAAATATACTCTCATAGTCTGAGTCAGCCATCTAAATATACAAAGAGGGAAGTTTGAAGATTGATGTGATTTGTCTTGACTGCTTCAGTGCTTGCCGCATCAAGCCTAGTCCCTCCAAAGCCCTATAATAAATAGAAAATGAGATATGACAAAGCAGTATCTAGATATTCAGAAAATTCACTATTGACTGTCTCTACATCTGTCACAGTTATACATGTTATAAAATCCCAGATGACAGATAAGCCTGGGCTTCTGATTTGATTCTGATCAGATGTACTGCATATATGAAGTGCGATCTTCTGCTTTAAAAAAAAAATAATAAAAAAATCATTAATTGTAGTCATTTTATTCCAGTAAACCAACCAAAACCTGTAAGCAAGTGTGTGAATCAATGCCTTTAATGGAGATGACAGCCAGCAGCATGTCAGCATATTATAATGGCACCTTCAAGAACAACCATGCTTTATGAACAAAAAACAGATGCAGGCAAAAGTGCTCCAAACCCATAAACAGTGCAATTATCAAAGCACTTTCTCGAGCAAGAACACAAACACTAAGAGGCGTCTGTCGATATAGAGACACTGCTCATATTAAATCAGACACACAGGGGGACACAGATGTGACAGTGGAAATGGACTGAAAGCGACGTGATATTAAGGACAGAAAAACACAAGCAAAAAGGAAAAATCTGGTCAAATGAGTTCTGGATTGCCACAGGAGAGTAAATGGTATGAAACAGCTCTTCTCTTTGACTTTTGAAAGGAGCAGACACGCATGGGTGTCTCAAGAGACCAATAAATGGTGCAGTAAATAGAAACTGCAAGCAGATCAAAGAAACAGTATTCACATCAACCTAAAAAATCCCAAACAAACTCCCAAACACCTGAGCACATAAGGGAGGAGGAAAAAAGATGAACAAAACCTCAGAAGAGGGAATATGAAAGCGTTACACCCTTTTTTAAAAGAGGTACAACCCATTTGAAAATGGCTGGGCATGCTGTGGAAAAATGTGAATCTAGAGGTTTCATGTGGGAGAGCATGTGCAAGCGGTAACAACTGGCATATTAAGCAAAACTAGACAATGCAAAAAGGGAAACTAATACAAATACTTTGCTAAACCATCACAAACAAATGTAACGTTTGTCAACTTGTTCAGAAAATATAATGAAGCTAAAACTGAGCACCTAACTGCAGTGACTCAATTTTACAGGACAGCCACTAACTACAGAGGCACCCGAGAGTCACAGTGCAGGGCACAATAAGGCAGGTTAACAGTGCAGCTAGCAGGAGCCTGTGCACGGAGCAGCAGAGAAGGAGGGAAAAAACGAGAAGAGAGACAGCAGATCGTTGTTAAATTAGGTCCTCCACAGTTCTCCGATCTCCAGTGCCTAAATGCACCTGTGTATGTGACTTTGTGTAACTTGTGAGAAGTTAGTGTCTTCTGATGTGTGAGAGAAGGAGCAACGGCTGCCAAAGCCAGAGAAGAGTGAATCCCTTAGTTGCTTAACTTTAGTCAGGCCTGAAGTGAGCAGATAAGCCCAGAGTGCAGAATATGGTAGTAGTTACTGACAAGGATGATAGCTCTCTTCTACCACTGTTCATATTTTCAGTATTATTCCAAAGAAAAACTCTAATATTTTTAAATTGCATTCTAAAGTGGAAGTCTTCTGACCATGTAAGCACATGAGATCACAACATTCAACCCAACAACTGCAGGTTGAGTGGTATTCAGCCTGAACTACACACACCAGTGCATGCACACCCTGCTTCACAATTCCTAACATTTACAAGATTCCCAACAAGGGCTTAGGAGGTAGAGCAGGTCAGCTACTAATCAGATGGGTGATAGCTCAATCCCCAGGGCCCAGTCCACATTGTGACATGTTCATGGGCAAGATGTATCTGTGTATGTATGTGCGTGTGTGTCTCAGAGGCACAGAATTAAAGTGCTGCTAAATATGTGTGTGCAAATGGGTGATTGTGTTCTGTAGTGCTTTGAGTGCTCAGTTAGTGTAGAAAAGCAGTATCATAAGTACCAGTCCATTTTCCATTTTGCCCAAATTACGTAAGCGATCGCTTTTTGATATGGTCGGCAACACGGCATGTTGTATTACATCCACCACTGAATTGATAAAATGTGTCTTTAAATATCGACCGAGTAGATGATAAAGCTTTTTGATATATCAACATGACTTAACCCCGTTTCACATCATGGCTCTAGCATGCTGTTCAGCTGTAGCAATAAATGGAAACTGTCCCTCTTTTATCAGCGTTTATTTGAACAGCTCCTGACAGTTTAAGTAAAATGTTTACTACTTGGAGAATATTCGAACTGACTTGGGATAAATTCATACTCTTCTAATGGAATAATAAACATAAGTCCTATTAATAGAAGCCTGGTTTGTCTCTGCAATAATGCGTTGTTGCGCAGAAACACTTTGCAATGAGAATGAAAGGCAGAAATTATAATTGCTTTTCTTTCAATAAACACAAGGCGTTTTCCTTTTTTTTTTCATTTAGAGAAAGCACAAGATGTTGCTTAAATTATTAACTCTGGAGCTGAAGCTTCAGCAAAGCAAAAGCTTGATGTCAACATGCTGGAATTTTCTTAGATGTGTCACGTCAGGCAAATTTCCTAGTGCATCATTATTTCCTAGTGCATGGCTGTGCATCACTGTACTTTTAGCACGTTCATCATTACTATAAAAAGTAATCAATGCTGGCCACATGCAAACAGATTTGCCACAGTTGAACATTTTGTCTTCAGGGGTGATGTGTTAGCAGCAGAAAAAATGGGCAAGAATTTGAGTTAATTTGACAAACTGTGGCAAAATTGTGACGACTGGACGACTGGTCAGAGCATCTCCTAAACAGCAGATCTTTTGGGATGTTCCCGGTCTGCAGTGGTCAGTATCTATCAAAACTGGTCCATGGAAAGAACAGTGGTGAACTAGTGAAGGTTGGCACGGCTGGCCCGTGTGGTCTGATCCAATGGACGAGCTACTGTTGCTCAAGTTGTGAAAGCTGGTTCTGATAGAGAGATGTCAGAAAACACAGCGACTCACAGTCTGTGGCTATATGGTGAACTAGATTTCATGGAAATCTCTCTATCCAGAGCACCACAAATATATGATATACCGCTCATATGTTTTTCCATATGTATTTGAGTATGTAAGCACAATGATGGTGCAGTGCTGAGACCAAGAGGCTCTCTGTAATTAGTAAAATGCAGATAAAAATGCAGAATCTTAAAGCAGTGGACTTTAAATACTACATCCTTTGGGGCTTGTTAGTTCCACACTTCTGACCAGTTTGGGTAAGGCCAGTAGTCTGTACCCATCTGTAGTGTTTTTACAGAGGCAAATGAAAACGACTGAAATCATAGCCGATTTTAAGCTATTTATAGTGCTCATAGCTTGTTCCCAGTAGTTGCATCATTTGTTTTTGAACAGTCCAAAAGTCCTTAAAATATATATATGTTAAGTTAAGTCATGTATATAAAGAGCAGCACATGGTAGATAGAAAGATGTTTGAACTGTATGAGTGCAGGATGTCTCTGATACAGAAGACAGCTCAGAACAAGCTGAAGCGTTGCTGTCTTATCACAACAAGCCGTAAAAACAGCAGAGAGTCAGCAGGGGTCTACCCTGGCTACTTTTAAAATGTCAGCCACACCAAAGCAGGGCTGTGCAGACAACAGACAACATTCGGGGCTCTTGGAAGACTCTTCAGTTTAGCTCACAGACCTCAAATGTATTTCAGTGCTGTCCGGGGAAATGATGTGATTAAATTCATTAAATAATTACAGAGTTTGACTTTATTTAATTGTTTTTCTGATTCTTGTTTTTTTTTTTTTTTTTTTTTACAAAAAATTAAAATTTAAAATTTTTTTTTTTTAATAAA
>VURO01019675.1:18797-44667 GCA_015108175.1 Pelvicachromis taeniatus
TGGGAGATTTCTGCTTAAAAAAAAAAAAAAAAAAGCAACGGCGAGAAGAAATTAATTAGGAGACAACGCTGTATAAAGGCGATGCGCAAAAAAATATCTTGCCCTTCTGAAATTTATGAGCTCCAGCCTCTGCCTGTGTGTGTTTTATGTTGTTTGATGGCAGCGGTAGTGAGCGATTGACAGTGTGCCAATGCCACTCACTCAGTGCAGACGTGTCAGAGCAGGGAAGAGGGCAGGAAAAAAAATAATCACAAAAAAAAAAAATACAAAATACGAAATGAAAATGCACGCTCCGCCCTGCAGAGGAGGGGTCTATATTCTTGTCACTTCTCGCCTGAACACCGAAAAACAAAATGTTAAGCGCTAGTACTTAGGATGGTGATTATAATGATGAAAGCACGGCTGAGTCCCCTCTCTTTCTTGCAACAGCGGCAGCAGGGTATCCTCGTTTCCTCACGCGTGCACGTGCAGCTATGTGCATATTCTCTAGCAATAACAAAGATTTAGCTCTGCAGCAATACAAGCAAACACATAATGAGAGTTTTTATACAGTTTGATGTAGAACTGCACAGTCCCTTGTAAGCTTCGGTTCAAGCCAGGCAAGCAGTAGACATGTTTATATTATTGGAAAGTAAAGCTCCTCGACCAATCCTGGGCGAGAATGACGAAGACTGACGAGCTCCGCGTCCTATGCTGGCAGATGCATGATGCCGAAAGCCCACCCACTTCATCCCTCCATCTTCACCACCGCTCTTACAAAAGGATGGGAACTTCTGATTGGTCGTTGCTACGAGTGACATCCACTGCACAAGCAGGCGGCGCTGCTCTGTGCTCCTTCGCAGTTGCTATGGCAGCAGACAAGTTGTTGAGCCGGAGGAATGGCAGCAAATATACAGTGCACCTCTACTATAAGCATCGAGATCAGAAAAAAAGAAAATAGGGGGTTTCCCCTCAGCTAAAAGGAATTCAGCGATAACCGTGTAAGAATAAAGGATGTGGACAGAGTTTTATACCAAGAAAGCACATTTTCAAAAGAGGGCTTGTGTTGACGTTAATGGTGAACTTTTGACAGATAGGCTTTGCTTGGTTTTGATTACCCTGCAATGAAGTGACAAAGTCACATAAACATTATTTAAGCACAGCTGTGATGCTAAATATATGGTCTTGTTTGCTTAAGTGAGTTGTTAAATTGTCCCCCAGCCACTTTTCTCCCACCCTGACATCACTGAATAAATGACGTCTAAGTAGTTTAAAGCGACCCATCCAGTGTTTCACCGGACCTCTGAAAAAGCAGAAAAGGTGCCTAAATGCTACGTATTACTTCTGAAGAAAAGTGCTATATCCAAATGGTAACTGTGTGCAAAGGTGAATGTGCAGCCATCAATAATGGAAGTGGGCGTTTCAGCAGGCAGCATGTCTGCCTCACAGCCAGACTCCTGGGTTCAAACTTGGGCAGAGCCCCCCCTGTGAGCAGCACGCTTTTCTTTTGTTTATTCATGATTCTCATAATAAAATGTTTTTGTTTTTTTTTAAACTCGTAGTTGGTGACCAACCAGCGTGCTGATTTTTACTGTGGACGCAAAGTACCTTTCACTATACCAGGATGTAGCATGATGCTTTTAAACCCTTTTAGCACGCTGAGTGAACATGTGCATTTAAAATATATATTTATTTATTTATGCACTATTAATATAAGCAAAAAACAAGCAGGACGTTCTATATAGTCAGTATGTGCCTGTAATTTTGACTGTGTTGCATTTTACAGTGTGGATATATTTATCAGATTTGGAAGTAGCTTCATTCTTCAAACCTCAAATGTAGAGAAAAATACTGAAAAACATTTTTGCTCAAAAAACAATCATAGATTTAAAAAAAAAAAAAAAAAGACTGAATCATGCATGTATATCACTCTGTCAAGCAAAATTTAAAAAGTAAATAGACTTGCAGGATGACTAGAAGTTTGTTTTTGTCATATATCTGTTGACCTGTCCTGGGTCCTCAGATGTAAACTAGCAGTTTCACTAAAATGTGACATCTTTGCATTTTAAACATGTGGTGTATATTTACCAAATATACGTGTTTGGTATAGTGATGTTCATTAAACTGTGGTGACTCTTTTAAATAAAGAAAAAGAGATAATTACAAAAAAAGAGAGAGAGCTCATTTGTTTTATGGAAAATGCAAGTCTGAATTTGATGAACACCAGAAGTTACTCTGACACGGAAAGCTGGCATTATGTTCAACTTGTGAGTCTGTCAGTGCGTCATCATGAAAAACTCTTTTCCTGGAGACAACTATTGTAGCGGAAACGACCACAAAAGCACTTTTGAGTATTTTGGCAGGTGTTTGTAAGTCAGCCTGTGGACAGATTTTGTCAACACAGCAGTGTCGCTATCGTACAGTATAAAGCTTCAAAGATTTGCAGATGTGATGCTGAGCTCAAAATGAAGACAGGAATCAAAGATGGGTGTTGTTTGACCAAAAAATACTCCCCTTTTCCACCTTCTTCTTAATCTTTAATATGTTTGCAGCTCCCTGATTGTCTTTTATATAAAAGTTTGATATCTACTAGTAACAGCTGATATTGTTTTAACCTTGGTCTATTTGTTTTTGTGTCTTTGTGTGCATGTCTGCTTGTGTGCACGTGTGTGTGTGCATGTGTATGTCATTGTGACAAAATGTGGTCGTCAAGACAATGTTCCAGAAACCACCACAAAGGCGTTTTTTAGTGCTTTGGCAGGTGTTTGTCTGTGTGTCTGCTGACAGATTTTGTCAACATGATAGTCACATCTGTGCAAGATGCAGTTGCAAAATATTATAGGTGTGTAGCTGACACTGGAATAAAGTAAGAGACTGACTATGTGTTTGAGACTATGACTGTGGACTGTGGAAATCTCACTGGTGTGAACCAGTGTGTGGTCTTTACTTTCTCTGTGGCTAATATAAAAAAAAAAGTGTGTTATAACAGTGATGTCACACATAGCTAACACATTTTAAGCTCTTATGACACCTGTGAAAGTTTCCTGTCTCATATAGATGGTAAAGATAGATATGATGTGGCATGACCATGTTCTATATCATCGCATTACCTGTTCAGCGTTATGAGAATCATCTTATTACTTCAGGAAGTGCTCCTTTTTGAATATTTTCCTGGCACTTGTCAGGAGTCCACGTAACACCGTATTAAAATAGTGAATAGTTTTAGCGAATGATTCATCTTCATGAGTCAGAACTCAGGGACTGGATCGATCTTGTGAAAAGGAAGCAACTTTGTTGGAAGTCATAATACCCTGAGTCATTATTTAAAATAAGTTTTCAGCTTCTGATTTTCTTACTAGAATAGGTAAGAAAATCTTGCCTATAAATGAATATCTAATTTATTCACAATCAAATCTCAGCTTTACGACTGACACAGTCAATTTAAAGGAAATCGCTGCATTACTGTATCTACCAAATTCCAAAGTTTGAAATGTTCACATCACAATTAACATGTGAAGAAAACAACATCTAATTTGTCTTTAGCAGTCTGTGTGGTTTTGCTCATTCATTTGACCTTGAAGTATGGGAGCAGTGCACTCTCGAGTTTAGTGAATGGGAGTCCCAGGACTACTGCATTTATCATTGAAATACTGAGCTGTCAAGTCACACTGCATACCTGTCAAGAGGGGCTCAAAGGTACGGCTCCTACTCCTCTCCTCTGTTGCAGTGCATGATTCTTCATTGCATTGCATAGCAGGCCTATTCGCCATTGTTTTCAGCCATATGTCAACATAATTCATTTCCGTATGTGACAGCTCCTTACAGTAAGACACCGTGGGTCTACTAGTTGACAAAACCATCTTTACATAACCGAGGGGTTGCGCTAACCACTGCTGCTGGTGTGAAAACGAATGCGGGTCAGTTTATCTGAGGAGAAATAATTTAGACGTAATTTGACATGTTGTTTCCACAAGTGCTGCAGATTAGGTTAAATAAAACGACAATATTTTTACAAATGTGCTTAGCGAGGCATAGGAATAAGCACCTATGAGTGCAGAGACAACACTTTGTCATCATGCTTCTCATTGTGACATCTGAAAAGACCCACAGGTGCTGTGGAAAGTGACTGTGTTGTCATATTTCATTTAGGCATCCTTCTGCAAAGCTGTAATTGCCTAATTAGCTTGTTAATTAGGAGATTAGCATTTACTGATAGAGTGGCTTGCTCTGTTGTGATGAGAGTAATACAGATTAAGTGAGAAGTTATGGGTGCATGAGTTCACAATTCTGCTGTCCACAAAAAGGGTCAGAAATCATTAAAAGACTTGTGAAATCACCGGGTGTAGTGCAAGTGAAGAAGTCTTTTCTTCCAGCTTCCTTGTATTTGAATTGGTGTTGAAGAAGGTGAAAGAATGTAAGAAGGCAGCCTGTCAGGGAGCGGCGAGACACTTCCTGTTATGAGTGTCGCCTGTATGATCCCCTGTTGCTCAGGGAGATTGAAGGAAATGACCGAGCAGACGGTGCCAGGGATATTACTAACCCAATTATAAACAGCCTTTCATCTGGTTTGGATATTTTATTTATTTCTTGATATTTGTCGCTGCTGTGCATGCAATTCATCTTCATTGTGCTTGTAAATGTTAGAGTGGATAGAAGTAACATGAATATGGGTTTAATCTGCAGGAAACGGTGCCATTAAAAATGTTGATGTATATGCCTCAGAGGCATCTGGAAGTCAGGTTGAGCCAGGTTACCTTTATTCATATAACACTCTCAAAAATAGGCTTCCATAATACAAATATACACCAATATCCAGGATGGGTAATACACACAAAGCAGACACAACATGATACCCTATAAACACAATGAAAAACTGAAGTAGAATCAAAAAGTATTTATGGAGGAAGTATTCAGATCCGTAATTAAATTAATAAAATCCTGCTTTCCAAAGCAAAATGTCCTTATAGCAACAACATTAATAGTACTCATTATGCAAGACTATGGCTCTCGTTAATTGCTTTATGTAGTGTTGAGTATAGTTGTGATCTAAAAATAAAGCTACTTACGTGTTATGGACATAAAGGCTCCTTCTGCAAAGAAACCAGTCGAGGCTTCCAGATCAACTTCAAAATACAAATGCAAAATAAATAGAAAGCAAAATGAACACAGTTTTTAAGAAAAAAGAAAATATAAATGCTTCAATAAAACTACTAGTAAATAGTAAATATTTACTACTGTAAAATTGACAGTTTACAGGAAACACTGTATCTCCTAATGAGTGATGTTAACAAAGTATCGGTATGTGATGTTACACTAATAAAATGTTACAGTAAATGGACAATTAGGGACAACCATGTTTCTGGGACATGCAACTGAAATGATCATTTCTTTGAAGTTTAAAAATCTGGGTGATAAATACACAAAAGAAGAATTTTCAACTAACAAAGCGTGCTTCATTAAAACACAACACCTACTACAGCAGCCACTCAGTGCCTCAGTCTGTCCACCTCATTCATGTGCATAACTGAAACCAAAAAGTAAACCATTCAATAAAGTTTTAATCCCAAGAGTTTTAAGTCTAAGGAATGTGTTTCTTGAGAAAGTCAAGACAGATGTGAGAGATCAGTAGCAGGCGCTAATCGGGGAGGGGGGGTAAAAAATACACAGCTATACTGCCCAGCGCGATCAATCATAGTACACTTGTCCTCCCTCGACTCGCTCGCTGTTACTGTCTCCACTGGATGCTCTTCTCTCTTTGCTTAAAATTATTACACAGACCATAAACCCAGAGAGGTGAGTGTCCTGTTAATGTGGGTACATGTAGTGGATGCAGTAACCTTTAAGACTGGCCAGCGAGTGGTGGTGGTGGCTTGGACACAGGCCATATATTCTGGTCAATACCAAAGGCATGGACCGAGTTCAGCAGGCATTTTAAGGCCTTACATTTTAATTGTCATCCAGGCTACAGCCCAAATTGATTCCCAGGAGCAGAATAACAGCAGACCTTTGTTTCATTGCAAAAAATTCCGATAAATTTATTGGATTTCTACAAATTTTTGTGTGGAAAGAAACACTAGGGTGCAAGTCAGAGAGCAAGGGATCCTCATCCAGCTGCCACTGTAACATTGACTTGGCAACTTGATGATGGAAAGATGTAAAAAGCTTTCTGACTCCTAAAAGAATGATAAATATTCACCCTAATTACTTTTTAGCTGAGGTTTTCTTTATTTTGTGGAGTCAATTTTGAATTTAAGCTAGGCTGTGTTTCTCTCTAACAAATATATCTTCATAGAAGAGCAGACGCCCTCAACACGACTAACTTCGGACTTCATCTCATCTACTTTATCTCCTTCCTATGTCTAATTATAAAGATTAAAGCATAAAATTTTATATTTTTCACTCCTTTCACCATCAATTTATCTGGTAATGAAGAGGAAATCTCAGAAGAGGTCAGAGTGTAGCATGTCTAAATCACTGCGGCCAGACTGCCCTCAACTCAGCTTGAGTATTGACATTATGCCAGCTATGACACCATAACTCAGCCCACTGCGATGGTCATTTGATAAATGGTATCATAAATTGTTGACAAAACAATTTGTGATGTATTATGTTACCGATGGGTTGTACTGCTTATCAAATCAAGTAATCTGGCAGGGCTCTCCATTCATCAGCATAATGCAAGCACTAGCTGTAGATAGTGATGGCTTTGTTGCTTTGTCAACATAAAGTTCAAATGTAGTGTTGCTAGAAACAGAGAGACCGGCGAGTTTCATTATTTTTATGAGGCTCTTATGGGGGTGCAGTGTTACTGTCTTTATTTTCTCTCCCTGGAAAGAACGAGAGCGAGACGAGTATATTGTGTAATTTTCAGCTCATCATTATGAAATAGTCATTATATTGAAATTCGCCAGTGCATGAAAGAATAGTAGTGTGCAAACAAACATCACAGATGTTTTATCATTAATGAAAAGTAATGAAGCATCAGGAAAAGGAGTCAAAATGCACAACTGCATGCATGTAAAACCAGTCCAAAGTTTAAATTAGACATTTTGGCAAAATATTTGCTTAGTTCTGAATAGCCAACCATTTTTCGAATGCTAAGCTAACATGACTGACGACCTAGTTAAATAAATAGTCTTTTTTTTTTTTTAATGGTCATTGTTATATAAAAAAACATGGTAAAAAGAAAGTACACCCTCTGTCAAGTCTATGAGTTTTTATATCAGGACATTTTAAAAAGAAATGAACTAGTGCTTGCTAGGTCTGACGTTTGTCGGCATTTGTTTATGGCTCTGGCACAATATATCAGTTGGGTTGAGTTGTGGACTTGGGATCACTGTCCTGTTGAATGAGCCCATTTAAACCAAATTGGACAAACAGCCTCCCATTTGACTCTAGAATACTTTGGTATACAGGGGAGTTCATGGACAAGTCAATGACTGCAAGGTGCCCAGATCGTGTGGCTGCAAAACAAGCTGAAATATTTACCCCTCCACGACGAGGTGTTTGTGCTGATATGCTGTGTCTGGTTCTCACCAAGCACAATGCTGTGCATTATGGTCAAACATCTCCACCGTTGTCTTGTCTGTTCCAAGGAACTTTTCCAGAAGTCTTGTGGTTTGTTCAGATGCAACTTTGCAAACCTAAGTTATGCTGTCATGTTCTTTATAGAAAGAAGAGGCTTTCTCCTGAAAAGCCTTCCCACCAAGCCACACTTATTCAGCTTTTTTCCAGCTGTACTGTCATGAACTTTAACATTTAACATGTTAACTGAGGCCTGTAGCGTTTGATATGTAACTCTTGAGTTGAACCTGTCTTTCATTTGATTTAATGTGATTTGTTTTTTAGTCCAGACATCAAAGGGTTGATTTTGTTACATTTTGATGTTCTCAACAAATTACACAGCATTCATCTGTAAAGATTCAGTATGATTTAATTGTTACTCTAATTGTTAGTATAAATTACAGCAAAGAAAATTATTTTTTGGTCTTTCTATGATGCATATTTATTAATAAAAGTTTAAATGTTTTGGGGAATTATGACTAATTTTAGCTAGCTTTCCTTTTTACGCCACTTTAATGCCAGGTGGCTAGTATTTTATCTTTTTTTAATTAAATACGTCAAACTATATGACGTTAATGTAAATATTTCAGATTCATGTGTACTCCTGGTATCTAAGCTTGATTTTTCTTTTACGCTTTACAAATTAAGTTCATTTGACACACATGTCAGTATTTAAGACAGTTGTTTTTCTCCTTTACAAACATTTGTCATCCTTTATGTCCCTTAAAAACATGCCAGACAGAAAATATTCCTCTTGCACCAAACAGCTCAAGAGTGAGTTCATTAATGTTGGGTTACTGACAAGCGGTGGTGTGAATGTGACCGCGCTCACCAACAGCTGTCTTTTTCTTCTCTTAAGTGTCCTGCATCGAGCACTCAAAGAAAAGAAAAAGAAAAACAGCAGCCTGCCTAGGCGGTGTAATTAGGAGGCATTTTAATAAATGCTAAAAGCATTAAAAGAAAAAAAAACTCCTTATTTTTACCTTCTGTGAAGTCACACAATTAGACTTTTAATTGTCAGTTTGCTTCAAACACCTTCAGGTGACTGTGTCCCTTTTTTTTTTGGCATTCATGTGAAACATACAGTACAATATTTATGAAGTGCACCGCCATACAGTCTGCACTACAGCCAATTTTCAGTTGAAATATTTGATCTTAAAAGCCAATGCTCCACAGAAGCCGCATGCTCTTGATCAAGAAACAATGTTGCATCTTTTCATCTCGCTCTTCTTTGCTGGAAGTCGCCTGTCCATTCTTTCTCTGACAGTGCCATTTCTGTTTGGCTGGCAGTAAGCAACCCCTGGGCTTCAAAGATACATTGAAGTTCTGCAAATAATCTGTCAAGCATGGAGACCAATGACTATAACAGCATCTGTCCACCACATCTCAGCAAACCTATTCATGAATGCACCGTTTGTTGTTGACATGATGGAATGCGTTTGTTGTCATCAGAGTATTTTAGCACAGTGAAGCCCTCCAACGCAGTCATTGCTCACTTCTTATCATTGTCTTAATGCTGTTTGTTGAAGAAAAGGGATTTGATGACCTACTGGTTTGTGACATTTACTATCCACTATCTCTCTGAGGAGGTGATGGGATTTATGAAATGGGTCACACACATGCACATGAGTCTTACTTAAGCTTCCTGTTAAGGCCGCATGACCTTAAGAGAGAGAGAAACATATCACTGGAAAATGCTAATGTGGTACATTTGGTGCACATTAATTCTGTGCATGAATAAGACACATATTTCACTTGAGGAAAAATACAAATGTAGCATTAGAGTGATGTATTCTCTCATCATCCTTAAAAATTAAGGGAATCTGCTCGTAAATGGTGATATCGAAGCTATTACTGGGTCTTTTTGTGATAATGTTGAACTGAGCGATTTGTTTTGAGGTAAAGCATTTTAAAATGCATGTAAACTTTGTTTTGCACTTTTTTATATACATATTTGTTTATTTTTAATTCATGACAGTGAGGCTTGGATGACAAAACTTTCCTGAGAGGCTAGGGTGAAAAAAAAAGTGGGGGTGAGGGTGGGGTGGGGGGAGTTGTGATCAAAAAGTTTAGCAATTTTAGAATGATACCAAATTTAAGCATCTGGATAAAAACTCTGATAACAGTGTTCAGAGGAGTATTCACTCCATGTAAACAAAAATAATTATACAGCAAGATCCAGATGTTGTTTTTGAAAATCGTGGATTCTGAGTCGTTTGGACTGAAGAGGAGGGATCGTTTCGGTTGTTACCAACTCCCAAAGTCAGCGTCTGTGATGATATGGAAAATGTTTAGCACACAATTCATCGTTAAAGGATCGATGGCGTAAGTAATTTGGAAAGACATATAAAGGTTTTATTTGTCGTTAAACTTTGGTTTCTTTGGGGGAAAAGTCTTTCTTTTCTATGCAAGACGATGTCAAATTACATTCAACTCTGTTGTAATCAGACCTGGTAAGAAAAAAAAAACACATTTGTGGTGTATTATGACACGTCAAACACAACAAAGGAGGAAACCAACTTCATTAAACTAGAATGTAAACATCGAAAACTAAAACTAACTGAAAACTAGAATAACTGATCTCCTTAGTGCCTGTTTTAAAAGACGAGGTGATGCAACATTGTGGGAAATGCTGCTGTTTTTGCTGATGTCATATTCAAAATGAACTTTTTCACAAACCAAAACATTTCCATCTTTATTTACACTTTATTTACATCATTGCACCAGGTTGTTGAGCATGAGAGAAGACAGTTGCTGAGCTTTTCCTGTCCAGAGGAAACACCTGATTGTCTGTGTTTTGGTACATTTTGCTCCAAGTTTCAACTTCAATTTCTCCCAAAGCTGCAGCACTACCTCCTATCAAAAGGTGAAGTGCTCTACAATCTCAGGGTTCACGCCCCTGAATAGCCCTTGCTCCTGGTCTTCTGTGGAGATCACAGCAATTAGGCTTTTCCCTTGTGAATTTTAAACCGTTTGAAATTGAAGAGGTCAGTTTTCGTTATCAACTGTGCGCCCTCAGAAGGAAACACAACACAGAGGTCAAACACGTCACGTTACACGGCTAAAATGATAGCGAAACCTAAGCAATGAAAAACTGGCATTAATTTTGAATTTTCACTATTTTTCTTGCAAATATCTGAACACCTCTGGTGGCTCATTCTGTAATAATTTGGTGCCTCGTGCAACATAAGCTCCAAGTGAGCCACACGCCAGTTTAACTCTATGTTAATTTGTTTACCAGGAGATAGAAATTCGTGTGAGAAACGTTGTGGGCTGAAAATCAAACAATTCATTAAAAGTCACATAAAAATTAAAAGTCACTTTAAGCTGAGAGGATCTGAAAGGTCAGGCAATATTACAACCCCTTCCATGTTTAAAGAGTGTTGTGAGTTCATGTTAACAGAGAATGACTGTCTGTGATCGCTGACCAAAATACTCAGTGACTTCTGTTCACCCAGAAAGGTATTTTTATGCGTTTACAAGCTGATTTTGCTATTAAAAAAAAAGAAAATCAGCATTGTACTACACGGCAGTTTTGTGTGTATGTGTATCTACATTTAATTTGCAGGTATCAAGATTTGAAATTTTTGCAGTATCAGCACAGAGGTAGCAATTAGCTCCTCTCTCCTTTCTTATTATGAAAAAAAGTAGCATGTTTGCCCAAGAAATCAAACCATAGAGCGGTTACTGACTCCAGCATAATGTTAGAAAAAGTGCTTAACGAAGACAACATTAACAAGATGGTCTTCAATTGCAATTAACCGCGCTAACCACGTGACTATTGGTGCTCTGAGAAAATAGCGCCCGTTGTATTTCGATGTATTGGAAGACTGCCGCGTCGCTGAGGATGGAGAGACGCTGCCTGTGTGAGCAGAGATAGCACAAATACTTCTGTTGATTGGGAACAATTTTTTGCCATTTCATTGTACTGTGACATATCTTTCATTAAGGTTTAAGCATTAGATTAAACTAGAACCAGTATCCAATAGTAATTAACTTGAGTATATCGGGAGGCCATTATTCACATTAAAGTAACCTTTTAATAGCTGAGCCTTTAACTCCACTGCAGGTAATGACTTTAAAGAGTGCTTATTAAAAGAGAAATGGTAATGAGCTTTAATAAAGCAGAACAACTTTGAAATGAAGAGGGCTTTTCAATAGAAAAGGATGGAGGGATTGGACCTGTGATTCCATTAACGAGACTAATGATTCTTTATCAGCCCTCTTATGTGTACATGGAGTTAACATTAACAGTGATTGAAGATGGGTTTCAGTAAAAAGATGGGCCCTTTCATTACCCTTTAAAAGATCAGATAAGAGAAAAAGAACTTTAGCAATTTAAATCATTGAGAATTGATAACACAAGTCGTGCGACCTCAAAGTCGGCGACCACAGCCAAAATCTCCTTCAGCACTTATGGGCTGTAACAATGCAGTACATCTGTAATTATAAAATCTGTCTCATTATGTGTGAAAATGAACCGAATGAAAGGAAGCAGATTAAGTGATACGAGTGTCAAAATTTGGCTTAGAAAATGCAAGTTATCTAGTAGATTTAATTTTGCACTCTCTGCGCTGCTTTGAAATGTCAAAAGAAGCTTCAGATTTGCATGAAATCCAATAACGGTCATTTGAATATATACGATGCATTGTTTTTGCCACAATAGACCTTTGGGTTTTTAGAGAGAAGCCAAAAGGCAACAAGGTAGAGAAGACAAAGAATTAAAGAAATGCAGGGACAGAGGGAATGGAAATAATTAAATCAATCTTTGGCGAGCAGCTGGAGCAGGACTCCAGCTGACAACAGCACCTGGGTGTGCAGCAGAGGCTGCCTGGGGCTGTGCTGCCTCCCCTCCACCTCCTTGGCACCCCACCTCTTCCCAAAGCCCCCTAATGGCCCCCGGCCCCTGCTGGAGCTCTGGTTGGTACACCCACCCCCATCTTGGTGTTTTCAGACAGAGGCAGCGTCGTCACCCTGACGCTCGCCGACTAATTAAAGGGATGATTTGTGAAACGCCACCTTTTTATTCAATTAATCACCAACACATAGCCATAAACCCCATCAGCTAAAAATATTCTTGTTGGTTTGCTGTATAACTGATAGAGGAGAGTGCATTAAAGAAGCAGCAGGCTTTAAAACAGGCGCCAAAAAAGGTTGGTCGACCTTTTTTTAAAGACCCGTCAATCCATTTTATTGTGGCAGCATCACGGCAACAATACAAACGATTGCCTTTCGCTATTAGTGACAACAGCTTGCTCTGTGTTCGTACATCACTCTGAATTCTTTAAACAGAAGCCAAACATACATGTCTAAATGAATGACTGTGCAGTTCTCAAACAAATGCTTCCCTTCTTCCGTGTTCCTCCTCATTTCAACATGTTTTAATTAGTAGTGAAAAATGAGTTCATTTGGATGATAAATAACAGGAGCTGTGGATGCTTTTGGTTGGCAGGGCTAAACACGGGTGTTTCTCCCCCCCATTCTCATACAGAAGGAGTCAGAGACGGTCTGAACAGCTTACAGAGCCATTTATAAGAAACGCTGATGGCTTGAAATTTATTTACAATGGCTAAAGGCTGCGTTCAACACAAATTTTAGCTTTTACAAAAAAGGTTTGCAGAATATTTTTTGGAGAACGAGCATGCTGAAAATAAACGTTAGTTTTAAACTACTTCCTTAGTATCTTCAGTGTAGAGTACATGAATAACGGCATTAGTATGTTTTCCTCTTTTAGAAGTTTGATCAGAATATCTGTCTATCTATAAACTTTACTCTTAAGACAAGTGTTTGAAAACCCCTAAAAGAGGAAAACACACTAATGCCGTTATTCACGTACTCTACACTGAAGATACTAAGGAAGTAGTTCAAAACTAACATTTATTTTCATTATACTCTCCAACAGCAAGTGCAGTCAAGCTCTAATTGTTCTCCTTTCATCGTACCATGGCTAAGGTTTTCCACCTCTAGGAGCCAACCCCAATTCTTGTGGCGATTTTGCACACTCTTCTTTGTCTTTGTTCAAACGGCCAAAATCCCACATTTTGTGTCAAAAGTTGTCTCGCTTCATCTTTATTTTCTCGAACAACTTCACTAGTGCAGAAGAAATCACACATATCATCAATAAATATTTATTCAGTGTTTGTGGTGAGCAATTGGTGTGAACTCAGGTGTAATTTGGTTTCAGCCTATCGAGATTAATTTTGTCAGGAACATGATGAATGCAATGCAGGGCAATGCTCCGATGCATCAGTGTCATTCCAGATGAGATTTTTCACAGGAGTTGAGAGTTTCTAAGATTAAGTGCAGTATTAGTCAATGTTTTTGGGATAAGACTTCACACTAATTTAGTGAAGAGCAACAACCTGCAGAGGAGGCTCCATTAGCAATGACAATGAACTACAGCTCTGGAGGGGAAAATCTGATTAACGCCGCTCACTGGAATTGTAAAGTTTCTTCAGTGGCTGGGCGATAATTCCACATTTGCAGGAATACCAGCTCGTAAAGTGCTTTTGTCCATGTCAAAGTCTCTCTTTGCTGATGCATTGTCATATTTCCCAAGGCCCCAGACGACAATAAATTTATAGACCTATCAAGAAAAGTACCGTGCAATAACGTATCTCAAAAACTGTTACAGAAGACAGGTATTTGTCTATGAATTTGGGAATATGTTAAATCTCATTTGTGCAGCAGTGCTTTAAACAAAAGCAAGAACATGCCTGAGGCAATATGAAATGTAAAGTGTGTAAAGGCATGCTGGTAGGATCAGCGTGTTTTCTTGAAATATCTATCCTCATCAGGACACTGAACAGCACAGTACAATCTTTCCCGCTTCCTGTTTTAACTTTATTCAGGATGTAGGACTGGCCTTTTACCACCAAATATCTCTTTATTATCCCCCCCCCCTCTTTTTTTTTTCTCAAGGAAATTTCTCTATTGAGATCAGATGTTCTGAATATATAGCAGTGACAAGCTGCTGTCAGCATTGATTTCCATTTCTCCTAGAAATATGGTGCTGAAATCCTCTCCAGGCAGATAAGTATCTTTACACATGACTGCCAGATTTGATTGCCTTCTGTAAAAAAGGCTGTATTGGAGTCACTCTCAGTGCTTGCCACAGTACATTGTATTCTTCTTCTGTTATGCCATACTATGCCCCTTGCAGAGCCCTCATCTAAATAAGAATATTTCTTCCATGCTTGGCTGTCCTCAGAGGGATTGGTGTGCAGCAGGGCTGAGTTGTCGGGTTGGGCGGGAGGAGGGTGGGGGTGCAGGGATTCCACTCTCTGCTCACTGTAATGGAACATGTGACCTTACCAAACTAGAGATGTCGACTTGAATTGCTGTAAGGAGTGTTCTTTTTATATGCTGTGTACTTAGGATGTCTGTTTTACCCCGCAATATGAGAAGCCACCCCGCACGAGAACCAGATCGTGAATTATGATGGTGAAACTTTCGAATCTGCTGCAGCGATTGCACTTTTAGTTGGATGTAAGTTTGTTTATTTATCATCTGTTTAGTTCTTTATTCATTTGCTGACTTTGAATGAGTCCTTAGGAAAATGCATACTAACTGCAGAGGAATCTGTGGATATGCAACGCTTTAAATTTATTTTTTATGAGGACTTTATTTTCATACAGTTTATAGCTACTTTATTTTATACTGGAAAACACTGAATATTTTACTCCTACTACAAATGTAAATTTAAAGCATGACAGATTTTTAGATTTATGAATATGGGAATGACTGAGACACTAATACTAAGGCTTCAAAATGTGATTCTCAGTGTGAGTCCATCTCTTATATACAGTCTGTGAAATCACAGCATAACATTATACGACACTTTCAGTAGTAAAATTGCACTTATACTAGGGTATATTTTTAAAGGTGGTATGTACACAATATGTTTACGTTCTCTAGTAATTAAATATCCTGATTATGAATCTTGAATCATGTGTATAATATGACTTTTGAGCTCATGTAATCTTTCTCTCGAAAAACAGTTTGTAAAACTGATGAAGACATTGTGCATACATTAATGTCTCTTCATTATTAAATACCTTTACATTGCATCTCTTTAACAATACTGGCTGTTATATACAAAGCAAAGCATCTCCCAGATGCATTTTTCCTGAACAGTTTAACATTACGTGTTAAGTACAGCAACAAAGTACTTAAGATATTCCACAAATAGCAGAAGTGTGAAGTGCGTCTAAAGTGTGATTTCACTTTGAATTTTGTAATCTTTGCTATTAATTTTATTCACATGGTGGGAATGAAATTGAGAACCGAGAGCATGATAGGAATTTCATAGAGGGAGAAAGAGAGAGAGAGAGAGCACAGCGATTGTGGTATGCTGTGATGAGGGACACTAGGTTTGATGGTTGCTGCTTCACACGGTGCAATAATAAATTTGGGGCTATGGGGGTCTGACATTGTCTGCGCTCAGTATAATTAAGCGGTGCATTAGAAAAAGGGCTGGAATAAAACATGAGTATGTAAATTTAGCCTGGAGCTGATGTTCTAGTGATTATTACAATGCAGATAAAGCATTTCTCACAACTGCCTGTGTCTACTGAAGCCTCCAAAAACATCTGGACCTTTTAATTGAAAAATGGCATGGTGTTTCGCTGTGCCGCTTTGTGCTAAGTGAAGTCAACAATTAAGACGAAAATGTAATTGATAAGAATTGCATTGCTTCATTATTTGGTGTTCTAGTCAAGAAAATTGATTTATCAATTATTTACAGGTCACAGAGCAGAGGCCATGCATTTCTGTTTTCATTGCATCATCATCTGCGAACATACAGCACGGAGCTGAGAGCATCTCTGGAGTTCTTCCATTTGAAATCAATCATAACATGCATACTATGTTCAAAACTAATTACTTTTTTGTGCTGGTATTACATGCTGAAATGGGATGCATGATTTGGTTCCTTACTCGTGTAGCTGTTTAATTACAGTTTGCGTTAAGTCTGAAATGATGAGAGAAAGAAGCGATATAATACGATGAGGTACTCAGGACGTTCGCACCATAAGTGCACAGTAAGCACCACTGATGGCTTCGTGAGGTTAATATTTAAATAAATAAAGGTGACAGACGCACAGGATACATTTTGGTTGTTGACGAAAACTTGAATTATGAGCAACAAGAGTGACATGATTTCTCAGGTCATGCATGTCTGCTGGGCAGCAGTGGTGACATGTAACTAAGTACATTTACTCGAGTACTGAATTAAAGGTTAATCTGAGCACAGACAACAATACTGGTTTACACCAGCATTGAAACCACACACCTTGCAAATTGTATTCATCACTAATTTTTATTTCATTATCCTAACTGGAGCAATAGGCTCGTCAGAGTTGTGTCTGTGTGAGCTGCATGTGTATGAAGGTTGTATGTGTGGTTCAATAGTAGATTCTGAGCACGCTGCAGGTAGTGCGCCTGAATTTCCATGTATAGGCCCGACATGGTGCAATGAAAATAAAGGTATATTATCTTAATTTTGTACTTCAGTCTTTCTTTTCTTTGTTGTTCTGAATTTTTCTCAGAAGGAAACACTGCGTCTTGCTTTATTGACAGCTTTTCTTGCTACTTTTTAAAGTACAATTTTTCCACAACAAAACATATAAATATGTTTTTCTTGTTAATATGAGTTAAATCTACCAACTGGTTTATATGAAAATTATTTGAAATTATATAAGTAATTAATTAAATGCTTAGTAGCTCTTTTTATACCCATGTAAAGCACGTGTGACAGCATTTCTTGGCATTTTCTGAATTCTTTACTAACAGTAGAGAAGAAAATAGTCAGCGCATAAATCTATAACGATATAACGACAGTTTGAAACAGGTTCCACCTGAACCAGCTATTTTAGTAAACATCATGTTCTTACTCTGAAATATGTGCATTAATAATAATAATGGTTAGTGTAAAAGTCACAGAGGGGTCTTTTTGATCACATCACATTACAAGTTACGTTCATCCATTTAAACACATGCAGCTATTTTTTTCTTCTCATACCCAGTTTTTCAAAAGAAATTTGAGTTTCAGTATTTTGCCCAAAGTCACTTGGTCACGTGGACTCGTAGCGCCACAGATCCTCCGCATCAACCTTTTGATAAGAAGATTAACTCTCCTAAACCACAACTGTCCTGATCATGTGTAGATCTAAACAGTCACCTGACATATGCAAATACTCATCTGTCATGCAAAAGAGATTTATTTTGTTTTAATACGTGATTTCAAATGCATATTTACATCTTTCTTTACAAGATAATCACAGAACATTTTAAATCAAGGCCAGAATGTTCAGTGTTTCATTACAATTATAAGGACTACCCCAGTGTTTGTCCCTCTCAACACTGTTTTCAGTGCTGGGTGAACATTCCTTCATCCTCCCTGTCTGAAGTCTCTAGATTAGTGGGCCTGGGGCAGAGGCTGTTCATCTGCCAATATGGCACCAGCCTGAGTGATGGGCATGTGGCGATGTCACTAATGATCAGACCATAATGATTCGCTGACAGGGGTGGAGAGCAATAGATTGTCACTGGGGGTTGAGTTAAAGAGGGATCCTAATGATCTGCCTGCAAACACTGCCAGAGCACCTCCTATATCACTCCATCTCTTTACCATACCACTCATCAGGTTCCTCTCCAATGGAGGGAGCCACTGTGTTGTGTCTCAATGCCATCTCACGACCCACTGTAAACATCTGTCACCGCCGTGTCTATATTTCATGCTATTACCTTTTAGGCCTTGGGCTGCGTGCTGTAAGCCTCGGGGTACTTGATTTCCACCAGCGTGAGCTTTCAGTGGAAAAGGATCAAGTTGTAATCATGGTGCTGCACGGTGGTGTTTTAACAGCAGGCGCCCTATATACCAACGTCCCAAGTGGGTCCAAATCTGGAGTAGTCAGCAAAATGAAGAATACCTTGTGACCTCTATTTTTATCAGACGCTCTATTACACCTGTCTCCATTTTCTGTGTCTACTGTAGTGCTTAACCTGCAATAAGAATAAATCTGACAGGTTAAAATTATGCAACGTTTATATTGAGAAAGATTAAAACCCCTTTCTATTTTTTTCAGCATATTGTATTGACACGCAAATTATTCTCCTTTACGGTTTTGTAAGTTTACAAAAAACAACAACAACAAAAAACTGTAGAAGACTGGAGATACCATTGAATTTCATCATGAGTAGGATAAACACTAAAGCTGTTTCTAATCATTATATCAGTTTGAAGTCTGTAAAGGTATAGCTGTCAAGCAGGTAAATCCACAATGTTAATGATTATATCGCTAACAAGGATTCAGTATAATTTAATCATAAACAGGTGTTAAGAAGTCTTATTCATGACTTGGGATTTTGCAAATCCTCTTAAAGACTATGTACAGGCTGCAGTGCATTGGAAAAAAGCATAATTATTTTTTATTTTGTTCATTCATTATTAAAATATGTTAAAAGCGCATGTTATTGTAGGTGTAAAACTGAGTTAAACACACTCCTCTAATCCATATAACATCTCTTTATCAGAGAGATGGTGTCCCTCCTGCTTTCTAAATGGGGCAGGTTGCAGATGAATGACTTTGTCTCACTGTTAATCGTCATATTGCGCGTTATTATGGCAAACCAGTCTGCACGTGAGCTCCAGAGTTTGGGTGTGTCTCATTCTTCTAAATCAGGGAAGGAGCTGTAAAGATTTTAGTGAAGGGCTGCCTAGTTTATGTATTTGTTATGATGCTCAAGCGAAATCATTCACGTTCTCCGGGCTGATCCATTACCCTGATGAAACCAGAATTATTAATGACATGGTTTGATTTAAGTAAAACCTCAGCAAAAGATTCTGCCGTGATGTTTACTTAAATTATTTATTGATTATGAGGCTGTTGTGAGCCAATAAGTTGTGTCATTGCCACCAAAAACCTGACAGATTATTTTTCAGATTGCCGTTCAGCACCAAGTCATCTGTAAACTTCACAATTCTGATAAATCCTGATTATTCTGCATTTAGATTTTCTCTCCAGGTGAACGTGCATATATATATGTAGAAGACCTATTCCCAATAAATAAATCTCCAATTTAAAAAAAAACCCCAACAAATCAGGTTATTCGGAGAAATAAAAATATGTTACTATCTTGTTTGAAGCCTGTCAGACACTGACAAAGTCTGATTTGTCACACTCCCACAGACTGTGGTGTGAACTGAACCCGGAGTGATTTTAAAACACGGCAACATTTTTAAACACCACCAGCACTGCAGACCACTTTCACCCCATCAGCGTATTTAATTACGGTTGGACTTGATTCAGTGCTCATCCTCTCAGTATTATTTTATCTCATTTAAGGGAAAAAAATGAAAGGTGGGGGAGGGGGCGGCAAGTACTTTCGTAATTTAAGAGAGTGTTAATGAGTGGCTGTTCACCTTTCTCAGTTATCCATCATCCGGCTAATGGAGGCAAGGATCCCTTTTCCAATCTGCTTTATTAAAAACTTTTTATTAAATCTAAATATGACGCCACGTACTGCGGAAATTAATCGTTTCTGAATGTCTAATTCATCCTTATGGTGCTAAAATCCTCCTTGAACATTTTATCCGCATTGATTTTGTATTATTTAAGAAGACAGAGGTCTTTAAAACCATGTCTGAACGATAAAATGCTCTACCAGAATTACCTGAGACTACAGCTGCATCACTGCCACTGAATTTATCATAGCTGCTATATATTACAGTAGATTGTTTGGAAGTTAGTCACTTGATGGCCGGGGTTTATGGTGGAGAGAAAAACAAACTAAAGTAAATTTTGAACTCTCGCTGCAATGGACTTATGGCCTGAGGTTAGAGGGAGGCAGTACTGTATAGGGTTTATGGCTCAAATAAGCTCTTGATCATTGCATATTACAGTATTTATGTGTGCCGGTTCGAATGCAGTTACACGAGCCAAACACTTTTTAGTCATTCGTCTGAGAAATGCTGTTGTTGCTGTTGTTTTTTGTAACCTATTTATCTGTGGTGAAAGATATGTAAGTAAAAATGGCAACAGCACAATGTGGAAAAGTTTTATAAAAAGAGAAACAAGTCTAATATAGTGAATATCCCCTCTCAGCGTGTTCTTTTTAAATGAATATGATAAAAAAAAAAAAATATCTGTAAACAGTCAGACTCAATTTATACCCATGTTCATGTACTAATTACAGAATCTGCAAGTGAAGTCATAAACGTGTTGGTTAAGTTTCCATGAACTCGAATTCAGTCTGGTCAGTGTACTATCACTGTGTTTCTGCTTTATCCGGATAAACGTTGGCACATTATGTGCTTGTGAGATGTCATTGATTATATTGATATTGACCGTTTTCACTTTTTCCTGTTTCTTTCCTTCATTCTGGATCAGGTTGAATCCAGCACGCTCGAAATATTTTCTTCATTCAAGTTGTCATAAAACTTTCAGTACACAGGAGTAGCAGCAGTATTTACTTAATTTTAATGTCCACAGGTTAGCGGTCAGTGTTTCTCCACGTGAGACAAGAACCTTAAAAAATATCCCTTTTCTGTAAGCTATGTACTTTAGAAAGTCCATTTTAACATTATTCTTACCTGAAGTTATAAAATACTTGACAGCAAACTATGTTGGGCTGTTAATCGTCATGGATACTACTCCCTCTTTTGCTTCTTCATATTTCCATTTTCCCATTCGCACTTATTTCCTTAAAATGGTTGTTGGCATGAAAAAGGTCTGGCTATATCCCCAAACCAGATGTGTGCAGTTGCTCTGTCAATCCAATACCCCTAAACTCCTGTTGGACAATATGGAAAAGTGCAAGAGGGCAAATGGTGAAGTCAGAGATTCCCCCCTCCCTTTTCTTGTCATAAATCATGCTTGGCAGCACAGAATAAGCTAGTTCTAGAGACATTGCTACTGGCACTATACCCATTGCCATTCATCACCTCCGAGGAACTACAAAAAGCTTGAAAAAAAATCACCACAAGCTATCCACGTAACCTCTGGACCAACACCGCCAACATTAGCAAAAGTGCATTCCTCTCCTGGAGACGAGAGAATGTTTGCCACCTGTACAATCAGTCCTTTTTATTGCCACCGTGGCCTTTTGGAGAATTTAACAGAGCTAATTGCTCTTCATTTACTCGCAGGGATGGATATAATGTAATGAGGCGTCTGAAACAGGGAAAAAAAATGAATTTCTCTCATGGAACAATTTTTCCAGAGGTAAATCTCCTCTCAAGAGCTGAGTGCTAAGTGGAGGACACTTTTACTCGGGTAGATTTCTCTCTCTGTCTCCCGTTAGTAAATTTTGTTCCATGAACTCATGCTGACGTCCTTTTAAGCTTTTGTGTGTCCCATATCAAATGAAATCCCAAGGCATTTGTTAAAAGTCTGATACAAAATAAAGAGACATTTTATGAAATTTCAGGGCTACATTTGCTACATTATGCACTGAGTGATAGTGAGTATACCAGCATGGAAGAGACGCATACAAGGAGGGATGTGCCAGACTCCATCTACATGAACTAACCTTTAACCTGCGCCTTAAAATGACTGCTGTTTTTCATTTCCTCGAAGAGATCTGACGGGCATGGCAGTAATGGTACTGATGAATGCCAGAATAAACAGACGGTGGGAGACAAGACAAAGAAGAAGATGAATGTGTCTGAAAGGTAGGATTCTTGGCAGTACTGAATTTAGAGAAAACCTGGGTTTCATTTCTGAATTGTATCTGTTTGCACCATGAGGAGTTTGTCGTGACAAACATGCACGTTTGTGTGCTTTATATATAGAATTTTTGGCTGTGTTTTACAGCGGTTTAGCGACTGGCCCCATCAGTTTTTCAAAAACATAAATACATTTTAAGGTTTCTCTACCTTGCACATTTTTAATTGTACAGAACATTTTATTTTCTTGCCAACTTAGATATGGGAGTCACACAGCTTAATTACTCTGGAAATGGAGCATCATTTTGTCCAATTAAAGAATAGATCTTTTTTATATTGTGTATGGAAAAGCTGCTGATTTAGTGATAATTTGATTATTTATTCAGACTGCTTTACATAAGAGGCGTGTCTCTTGGTCTCTGCATCCTGTCATCAAACTTCGCCTCTGCTCCACATCCACATCCACAGCAGAGAGTGACTGCAGACGCTTGAAGTCCATTATTTATTTGAAAGTGTTTTGCTGAAGCTCAATACCATAAATTACCTTCGCCATCAATCTAGGGCTGGGCTTAGCCAGCTAGATTGGACCACTGATTTATTTATTACCCACAGTATCTATTTAAAACATTTACATCTGTGTACATTAGCAAAGAGTATCATCTGTGAACCATTTATTGATGCCTACTCAACTAAAGGAAAGGAAGCCCATTCCTAAAAGAGGGACAGCTTCTCTTCATCTTAACACACCTCAGATGGTTTCTTTTTTCGTACATTACTTAAGAGTAAGTTAATAAATGATAAGTTCTGTTGCTTTTGATTCCAGCACATTGCTTTCAGGAGCTGCTATCAAATTTTTAATTCAGTACGTTGCATTACTTTTTCGCTTCTCCATAACATGCACTGAAACACACTGTCTCACAATTACCATTTAACAACCTAAACCTTGAGGGTACTGTCCCCAGCACCAACACAAATCTTTATCCTAACGACATCATCCTAATGTTATCCTAATTATGAACACAAAGCTGACAAGACAAAGCAAAGATGAAAACCAGCACAAACAGACATTTAAGCGATTGCCACAAATTCTACTTTAGAAACATGAACAGGTAGAAATGAAGGCTGCAGCATGACTGCTCATCGGTTTGCTACCTGTTGAAGTTCAGGGTCTGGCTGCTGGGCTCCAATTGGAATTCACTTAGCTAAAATTAATCTGGGTTCTTGGCTAGCTTAGCATTAGCATGCTATTTGTGCAGGTGTTGAGGACTCAAAGTTGTGTTAGCAATATAATATAGTTGCTTCTGTCCTGGATGCAGTTTGCACTTTACCATCTCTTCCTTTTGAGGAATAAAAATGAAGTCCATATCCACGCTATAGACTGCACCACTGCTTTCCTCCTCCAACACAGGAACTTGTGCATCAGATTATCATGGACCTTGGAAAACATCCCTACATCTACACACACCCCACTCTAACCTCTGATAGGCCGGTTGATTTGGTTTTTATAATGCCATACTTCCCAACATTCCTGTGTATCCTTCAGTGCTCTAGAAATGGTAACTTACACGTGGAATAAACACATTTAGAATTAAATGCAGGAATAGTTTTGGTGTCAATGAACGATTTTTACAGCATGTCTACATTGCATCCTAAAGTGGCAGTAGTAGATAGATAGATAGATAGATAGATAGATAGATAGATAGATAGATAGATAGATAGATAGATAGATAGATAGATAGACTTTTTAAATGTATTTTTGTTTCTTCCCATTGAAACATAGAAGTATCATATTAACAGCTAAAACTGCATTTCACATGACTTCCCAAGATAATTCACCTGTAGCTTGTAGAGCAAAAAAATTACATTCATCTCAGATGCTTGACCTTACTGAGGACTTCCACTTTAATTTGCATTAAAAATGTGAAATATAGATACAATGAAAAATGTTCTTGGGTTGGTTTCTGCAGCACAATATGAAAATTTACAGTGCATTAATATTAATGCATCATTATTGGCTGTCCGATTTCATAAATAACTACAGCAGTGTCAGGTCTGGTATAGATCACTTGGATAGGGGCAGACTTTGCAAAACCACACCTAAAAGAGCTTTGTGAATTTAATTGGGAAAATTGCAAATCAGGTAGTCAGCCGTATAACTCATTGTCACATTTAATCAATAAACTTTGTAAATCAACTCATTTCATTTATAAATGATCTTATATAGATCAGGCAACCAATTAAACAATTAGCATATATTTAGCAATTAATTAATTTAATCATTAATCACACCATTACCATTCAAATTTTAAGCCAACAAATTTGGGAGCAGACGTGCAGGCTGGCATTGGAGCCGTACATCATGCCTGGGGAGTGCAGATTGTGACACAGCTAGATTTACTGTGCTAAAAATCAATGCAATTAGGAGAGAGGCTGGAGGCTGGCCTGGGGTCCAGCATGGTCTTTAGGAAATTTTTGACACATACACACAGACACACACATATACTGCCAAATGTATTTCCTCCTTCTTCTTCTTTTTTTAATTGTAGGCATACTAAGGTGATAATAACTTTAGCTTTGTGCATGCATTGCAGTTTTGGACATCAATATGTCATTGTCAAATTAATTGTGACATCTTGGCATAATTACTTCAAACAAATGAGACAATGGCTCAGATGATTTGTTGCCCCTGTCTCACACCACCTTTATTAATGTTAGTGTTTATCCAAATTAGAGCCACATTCTCCATAAACCCTTGTGCTTACGTCTATGCTAGTCCAGTGCTGATAAACATGAAGGCAACCATGTTTAGTGCCCCAAAGAGGGCCAGACAGTGCAGATTGCAACTGTGAGACTGTCCCAGTTTGTAGTTCACTAAGATTTAAAAAGCTAAAATGATGCCTGGGGAAAAGTGTGTGTATACCGTATATCTTCCAATTGTAGCCCAGGCACTTATTAAAAAAATTATTCATCCGGCCCGGCGTTTAAAAGAGACCGGCTCTTATTCCCTTCTCAGACGGAATTGTCGCGGAAGTGAGAGGGAAAGAGGACCCAGTTGCGGTTTTTAGACTGAGGTGAAAAGACAGTGCTTTTACTTACAGTGCTCCAAAACGTATTCCAACAGTTCACAAATGATGCAGTTCCCAATTGTGCTCCTCCTTTGCTCTTGAGTGTTTCCTTGTCTGTGGTAGCCCAGTGCACGAGTGGTGCTCCCCGAAACTTCTCTCCGCCTGACTCTCCTCGAGAGGAAGTAAAAGTTAGCAGGTTCGCTAGCCGACAGTTCCAGTTCAGTGTAATAATCCCACTTCGATTGTGGCTACATCCAGTTTAAATGCTGCTGGTCGTAGATGACAGCTGATTGGAAACAGCTGGCCAGTGATGAAACAGGAAGGACCGAAGACAGCGCCCAGGGTTTTTTGGTTTTTTTGACCGACATTCCAGTCACACTCCATACCTGTTGGTGGCGGTAATGCACCAATCAGTTGTTTGCCAAACGCCAATAAAATTTAAAAAAGAGAAGAAGAAGTCAGCATGGAGGGACTTCCGGGTCGAAGGTCGCTCGGCTACTATTGAACACCTGCGTCTATTTGCATGACATTTCAAACCCGGAGCTTATTACAAACCAGCGTTTGAAAGAGACCGGCGGTTATTGGAAAATATACG
>VURO01019679.1:0-14589 GCA_015108175.1 Pelvicachromis taeniatus
CACACACACATGCAGTCCACACTTATCAGCTGTAATGCTAACGTGAGTAGAACGACCAGTCATTCCTTCCCACTTCATCTGAGCTGCTGGTTGCCGCTGGCAACAATCTTCCATCATCAAAGCTGCCAGAAGAACTTAAGTGGGTTATGCTGCCAGCCTCTGACTACCAGAATGGTAGTCAGAGGAAAGCTTCTCCCAGCCAATGAATTAAAAAGGACGGGGTAGCTTTCAATTGAGTGCCACCAGTATAGTATAAAGTCCTCAGCGACTTGAGGACTCCAAAAAAAATAAAAAAAAATAAAAAGATCTTTCTTATAGAGCAGGGTACAGTTAGACCTCATAGGGTTAAGGGACATTTCACCCCCAAATTAGATCTATGTATGTTTTTTTCCTCTGGCCTGTAGAACTGTTTATCCATCTAAATTGTTTTGGTGTGAGCTTGTACACTTTTGGAGATATCTTCTGTAAATGTGTTTGCTTTCCTTTCAATGTAGTAGATCAAAATCAAACATGCTTTGTGGTGCTTAAAGTGAGGTAAACATATCTGCATCACTCAGCAGTGATGTCTCTTTCCAGAAGCTTCTGACCTGGTTGCTCAAAAAAGAGCAATTTCACTGAAATGCACCCAAAACGGTACCACTGTTCATCTATCCTTAATAAGAACCTCGTGTTTGTGTCAAGTAAACAAAAAAGGCTAGCGTGCTCCCACTGCTGTTTCCAAGCCTGGATAAATGGGAGCGTTGCATCATAGAGGGAGTCTGGTATAAAATCTATGTCAAGCCAATAAGTTTATTGTTAGCCTCACAGGAATATGCTAATTAGGAGAACAAGACAATTCAACTTGCAGAAAAGTTGAGATTAAGCACCGTGAAGTGAATGCAGAAAATATTATATACCTGGAGGATTCACTTTGACAGCATTGTCAAAGGGCAATTATATTTACAGTCCAGTGTAGCAGAGCAGGTCATCCACCAATCAGGAGATTGATGGATTCTCCCCCAGTCCACATGTCGAAGTATTGTTGGGCAAAATATTAAACTCTGAAATGTCCTGACTCCTGATGCATCTATTTAGTGTGGTTTTTCTTTTTTCTAGCAGACACAACTTTTTATAAAAAGAAAATCGTATAATAAATCTTACTAAGCATCCACTGGGTGAAGTGCTGTTTCCCTCTGTGATTTATTTATCATTTAAAACCCACTGCCTTGTACAACATCATCAGCAGATGGTTTGTGGGCTCAAAGTTTCTCAGAAATCTTGAAATTCTGCCCCAACTGGAATTCAACCAGGGCACTGATGTAAAGTGCTAATGGCCTTCCCCCTGTGTAATAAAGCGCTTGTTCATTGAATCTCTTTAATTATTTGCCAAATTAGTATAGAGTGTGGGCAGAGGCATACCAGGGACAGCAGACACATGAGAATCAGATGCAGAGGCTTTAATATTAATAACTATAAACCCTGTTGCTGAACTGAATCCATGACACTTATGTTCACATCACTTGCTTTTTCCCAAGCTTCTGAGGCAGTCGTGTTCATATCAGTGAATTAATTAACACTGATGTTAGCAGAGAAAAGCAGAGATAGTAATTGTAACATATGGTGTGATTACGTAGGATAGCAAGTAAGTAAGCAAGCAGTGGTTTCATGATATTTCATGATGTATATTATGATGTTTAATTTCTGCTCTTTTATGCTATAAGCTGCTTTTCGTGCTGTTTCCTTGCTGTGTTTATTTCGTACCTTTAAGCTGATCACTACCTTTCACATCAGTGATGCTTTTGATGCAGAAATGCTGCAGTTTAATCTGAAGCTATTTAAAAACTTCCCCCTGCTTTGATCAGTAATAGTTTAAAATAGCGTGTACGCTTGATCATACACGTTATCTGCTGCAGGTCAGTGACAATATGCTACAGCTTTACAATTTGCTGATTCTGTCTAAAATGTAGCAAAACGGCAATCCTTTCCAGTAACCAGCCGCAGCAGCCAAAGGCACTGGCGTTAAAGCTGAACTCCCCGTGGTTTGTGTAAATATCAAATCCTTCCTCTCCCTGTGCTGGCCTCTGAGCACCTATGGGCTCACAGCGGGTACCCAGGCTTTCTTCGCATCCAGAATGCTTTCAGTTAGACATGACTAGATACAGAAAGATACCCTGGAAAAGGTAGGAGAGAAAGCCTCTCACCATTTTCCTAATCACCATTATCCTTCCCAGCTTTCTCTTTGTCTCTGTTATGTTATTGACTTTTAGCCAGTCTGGGAAACTATTTCTGTCTCTATGCCCATCTGCTTGAAATGACTTTAAGCCAATAAGTCCTCAGTCTTATTGGCTCTCAATGCTCTGCAGCTCTAGCAAGACCTGAAACTTTTATATTTACTTATTTGACTAAAAATTTACAATTTTCTGGGTATGAAAGTATTACATTTTAGTGTAGTTTTGTGTTGTGTCAAGGCAGTCTGCAAAGATTAAAAGGCCTTCAAACAAATTCCTCAGATTTCCTTTTCAGCAGCTAGAGAAGATAGGGTAACGGTTTCTGCTGCTGATAATAAATGCTACACCATCCCTGCTTCACTGTTGTGAGAACAGAACGTGCAGTCCCCCGTGTGAGTTTTGCTGTCCCTGTTGGTCCTCAGATGCCAAGGCCTGTCCCAGCGGTGAGTTCATGTGTGCCAACCGCAAATGTTTAGCCACCGTCTACGTGTGCGATGGTGATGATGATTGCAGCGACGGCAGCGATGAGCTAAAGTGCACCTCCCCTCTCACCTGTGGGCCTAACCATCTCCGCTGTAACACCTCCGAGTGCGTGCCGCTCATGTGGAGCTGCGACGGCGACCCCGACTGCTCCGACAGTTCAGACGAGGGGCCCGAGCGCTGCGGAGGTGATGGAGCCCCATACCTGCCCAACCGCCGAGCCAACTGCACCAGTGAGGAGTTTCGCTGTGCTAATGGGGAGTGTGTGCGACTGACCTGGAAGTGCGATGGAGATCCTGACTGCAAAGACAAATCTGATGAATCAGACTGCCGTGAGTGTCTTGTTCTGCTTCCTTTCTTTCTGTGTGTTTGCTTGTCTCCCAACATATACTGTAATCTCCTACATATGTAACCTTTTTCTCTTTTTAATGTTGCAGTAGCTTATATATGTTCTCTACTGCGTCTCTACTATGTCGATTCAAGGCTGTCTTCTCAGCTTACAGTGATAAAAGAAAACGCTGCACTGTCTGAAAGTCTTTCAGTACATATAAAATATGTAGCAAGGTTGAGAGGGAGAGATTACATGTAAGCGTGAAAGGAATAAGCTATGTTTAACATTCCAGCTAGCATACAGAAATGCTTATGTGCGCCTTTGAAGTTCACTGCTATACCCACAATGCGATATTAAAAAGAAAAAAAAAACTATTCATAGTTTGTTAATTACCGTTAATTGAGGAGAAAAAAAAGAGCTGCATCTATTGCAGAAATATGAGCATGCAAAATGGGAGCATATTTTGCGCTTATTCTCCGATGAGAAGTGACATAATAGTGCTGAATTCCAGATGAAAGTTGGAGATAGTGGCTGAACCCCTGGAGTGTAGAATCTGGTGCTGGTGAAGCAGAGTTAGCAGATGGCTGATGGAGACTTTAGTTGAGACATGTTGGAAAACCCGGATGAGAACGAGTGCCAAGAGATGGGGGAGTGTGAGGGATGAGAGTGAATTAAAAAACAGGGCCTAGCGGCTGATTGGCTTGGAGAACACATGCAGAAAGACCACTGGACAAGTGCAGCCACATTAAAATTGATACTGTGAACGTCCCATGCTGTGTAACATAGAGGAATAGAGACTCAGTGGGTCTAATTCAAAAAGTGTTCATGCAGAAATCTGTGTAAATGGTGCCTGGCACATCTGGTTTTTATTTTTTTTTATCTGAGTTTGAGTTTATCTGAGATTTCTATCTGAGTACATGTGAAGAAGTTTCAGAAGCACGTAGACTCCGCTATTGTCTTCAAAGCAACTTTGCTGAATCAAGACAGCAATAAGATGGCGTCAACCTGCTATCAGTTTGTGATTGAATGGGGTCAAGTTGGCAATTACATACAATCTGTTTGGGATAAATTGTAAATCTACTGCCGTCTGTGCCATCGTCATACAGAGAAATTCACGTTAGCTACTTACGTGTGTCAGTCCAATCAGAACCTCATAGATTTAAAACAGAAATTAGGTAGGATGTAGTTTCTGCAGGACGATGATTTATCTCCATAGTTTGCATAGTTTAGTAGTTAGCACATTTGTCTCACACAAAAACAAATTCAGGTATAAAACATGAATTATGTTCAGTGAATTCAGTCATTCTTATGTTTCTAGTGAGTTTTTCACAGATTTCTAAAATATTTGTGTTTTCTTGTTTTTATGACAGGTGGTCTAATAAATTTGTTCAGAGCTGTTGCATACAGTTTTTACATATTCTCATAAGCAGAGCTTTTCTCTGATAGTTTTCACCAATTCAAAGGCCACAACCGAAGAAGAAACAAAGTTAATTTTACTCACAGTTGGTATTATACCTTGGGTTTAAATATTTAGCATATCAAAACCGTATTCATTTAAAAAATGCTTTCATCCTTGTTGGATGAAACTTGTACATCACTTACATGTCCCATTTATGCATGTCTTTTCAATAATTGTGGTAAGTTTCTTATCTTGGGACTGACTGTTCAGGCGGTTCTTGTCCTCCACCTTTTTTCTTTCTTTCTTTCTTTCTTTCTTTCTTTCTTTCTTTCTTTCTTTCTTGCTTTCTTGCTTTCTTGCTTTCTTTCTTGCTTTCTCTGCTTTCTCTGCTTTCTGCAGAAAAAAGAAACCTGGTTGTCATCAGGTCACTGGTTGTTTCTCAGCTCATGCAACATTCACCACCTTAGCTCCTGCAGCCCAAATCTCACTTGTGTCCAGCTGTTGTCACTACTAAGTAAAGACAACGGAAAGCTGTACATTTTCTGTCTTCTTTCTCAGACATGATTGTTTCATTTTATTTTCTCATGAAATTATAATGTTTTTGCTATAGGCTTTTGTACTTCCACAGCTTTACCTTGAGATGTATCACTTCCATGATAAATCTTAAGGGGGATTTGCTAGCTAATAAAGAAATGAGGATGTTCTAGTTTGCAGAAAACAGAATGCACATACCTAGCAATTTTAAATGACTCTGACTCACTAACATACTCCTGGTGGTATAATTAATGACGATGAATCCAGCAGTAATTTTGAATGTGGACCTGTCTGGGCTACAGGCTAATAGCATTTCTACCCCCACATTAGTGAACGAGGCACAATCTGAGAGAGCGGTGAGGAACTCATTAAAACATAAAATAACTCAGAACAAGCGTGATGTTTCCATGTCGGGAAATTGTAATTGCCAGCCTCTACCTATTTCTTGAATTACTTAATTTTATGTTATTACACAATATTAAAGTATATAGGTTGATTGTATACTATTAAATCAGTGGTAAAGCAGTGCTATACATTACACAATGATGCTACATTATCAAAGTCTGTATCAGCAGAAGTATTTTACCCAGCTTAAGGCAACGCTTAGAACAATGGGTACATCTACAACCATTTTTCTTCCAGGTCGCTATTCAGTTTTATATTTATTGTTTGTTTGTTTTTGTTTTTTTATCTCTAAGAGGTCAGGTTATGGATGGGTTTGATTATTTTTTTAAGTTTAGTTGATTCTGAATATACTCTAGTACTTTTCACTAGGTGGGCGCTTTTTATTAAACATGTCTTCAGATGAATGCAGAAATTGTGAAGTTGTTAAATTAATGTTATATTTTGTTTTTGTTTATTTGCTTTGAGATGGTGGAATGGATAATCTTCACCAGCAATATTTCTTCCCTCCTCTGAGCTGACGCTCTGTCATTTAGCACACTTCTGCTCTGCTGGGAGTTGATATTGAGTTTTTTCCTCCTAAATGTGTCAGGTAAAGAATGTGTTTCTGTTGATAAACACTGTGTGAAGATGGGGCCTTGTGATAAGACAGGTTTTCCTATTAGCTGGTCATGGATGGAGGAGCCCTGAAGCTCCTGTCTCACTAAGCCAGAGTGTGAAGCCCAGATAGTCCCACTATTCATTATCAAGATGTGCGGTGCACACATCAAACGCACAGCTCTCACTCTGTGGTGTGTCATATAAGCTGCACTTACAAGAGATTGATGTTTTATTAGCCAACAGAATATCTGCATTAAGGAGGGGAGGAAGGCTGGGGGTGGTTAGGGACACAACCTCATCTTTGTCCACAAGTTCCCGTGCAACACATTATCAACACATATGTTCACCACCTTTGGCGTATTTGCACGTTTTTATGTCTGTACGAGGATTGCTTTGCCTTAAAAATTGAATTTTCTTCCAGCTTGTCAGCAGAGGACAAATGCTCCTGCTGTGATTCATCAGTTTTACACTGTTGCTGCTGCACTCTTATGAATATACATGCACTTGTATCTATACCAGTATGCACCACCAGTTTATTGCTCACTCAAACCTCTAGATTTACCTCAGAGATGCACAGAAACATGGATGATCGTATCTATGTGCACACATGTCTGGACATGCGTGTCCAGACTGCAGCATCTCTGGCTCCATTAGACTCGTTGTGTCCTGTTCGTCTTGTGATAACACTTAATCATATCCCTCTGTCACATATATTGCTTTTTAGTGCGGTTTAGAGGGAGTTATATGAGCATACCGGGCGCTGTTGATGAAAAGCTTGTCTGTGCTTTGGATATTAATAAAATTTGGTGTGGCTTCTTGGAGCCTCCATCTTTGTGTTACTATATTGAAAATCATTCATCACACGCCCTCAGGTTGACTGTCTCTGTCCTCACAGTGCCTTACACAGACTGTGAATTAATAGAAGCGCAGTATATGCAATTTCTCAATATTTTTCAGTGTTTCAAAAAAAGTTTTTGAAGCAATTCCTCTTCTTTATGGGACACAAATGTGGAAAGAAACCGAGTTTTTAAAATGCTACAGCTGGTCTTGGATTGGATTCGACCACACGATTTTATGCTCCTCTTGAAGTTATTAAAATCTAATTTAAAATTTAAATCTCTTTTTTTTTCTCTGGGTGTGCCTCTTACAGCTCTGTTGACGTGTCGTCCGGATGAATTCCAGTGCGGTGATGGTTCCTGCATCCACGGCACCAAGCAGTGTAACAAGGTCCACGACTGTCCTGACCACAGCGATGAATCTGGATGCGTTAACGGTGGGTTCACCTGTCACTGCGTTTGGCAGTGAGGATGTCTGTCCTCCTTCATGTCTGCTCCCACATCTTCTTCCTTCATGTATCTGTCTCAGTCTCTCCCTTTTGCAAGTCTGCCTATGAGAAATACCTTTCAACACGAGCAGTTTTTAAGCCCACAAGGGATTTTTTTTGGCTAAAAATGTGCGGTATTTGTGTAGTTTTATTGAGTCAGGTCTTCCAGCTGAACGACCTGTTCTATGTTCGCTTCTACTGTAAATAGTTTATTCTGTAATAATGCTGTAAACATTTTCCACCTTATTCTCTAGTATTATTAGTAATCTGATTAAACTCTAATCCTTAAAGATCACAATCATCAAAGTACTTTTTGGAGAAATAAATTGTGTTTCAAAAAAGTATGGATGAAATGTACTTCCAACCCAGCCACACACTCAGACACAAACTGGTTCATCCCAAAGAGAGAACTCCTAAACACAAACTTAACAACGTAGAGACCAAACAGCCACTTCATAAATGCATGGCACAACGTAGAAGAGCCACCTCGACGGGACAAGACTCGGCTGTCCATCTGCATCTAAAGGACAAAGGTCACTCCTTCGAGGACGCCAATGTTCACATTTTGGACAGAGAAGACAGATGGTTTGAAAGAGGAGTGAAAGAAGCCATCTATGTCCACTGTGAACGGCCATCTTTGAACAGAGGCGGTGGGTTACAACACCCACTGTTTGCCATCCATAATCCATTTTTGAGAACGCTTCCCAGACGCCTTAACGCCCACGCACATCCTGGGCCTTCTGACCTCAGGACCCCCATTGACCCCATTGTCCCTCTTGGAGGACACTCCAGTCCAATCTGGGACTCTCCACCATTTGACCTTAGAACTAAAGAAGCTTCTCGGATGAGAGGTGAAACGTCTTCAAGCAACTTAAAGAAGTCCAGACGCTTTTCTTTCCAAGCTCCTTAGACTACGATGACCCGGGTGACTGAGAACCTTCACAGACATTTTGGATGAAACCTAACCCATTCTTTTTGCCCTTTACTTATGCTATCTTTTCTCTTTCTCAGACATTATCTTTCTTCACTTCTGCCTGTGTTGTCCTTCACCTTGTCTTCACCCTTTATTGTCATCTGTTCTTTATCTTCCTTTCTTTGATTGTCTTTGTCCTCTTCTTCCAACTCTTTGTAAATGTAGAAAAGGAAACAGTATAAATTACATTCAGCTAAACTGCAAAACGGTCTGAAACAAGCTGTTAGAATCAAACATGGTTTACTGTGAAGTAAAATGAGGGTGCATGCCTAAAGCTGCTTGTTGAGGATGTTGATCTTCTCTTCACTGTCCTTTGCTGCTACTTTCTGCTCATTCCTCCTCAGTTTCTTTCTTATTGTTTTCATTTTATAGCTTTTGCACTTTTTCCCTCTATACTTTTACAATGAAATTCACTGGATCATAAAATAAACACTTTCCATCCAGGAACTTCCTGTTCATGACCAGTCTAAATCTATTATTTAAACACTATCCTTTGTCATTTTTTGAAGGCTATAGTGGTGAAATAAGTAAAAATCATGTTTTTTACCCTCTAATGTTTTAAACCTAGAGTAACAAGATAGTTTGTTAAAAATTTAAGGAGCAGAAGGTAGAGATATTTGTCCAAAAGATATAAAAGCAAAAAAAATAAACTAAAATACTCAGATACAGAAGTACAGTTGCTCAAAAATTCAATAAGTACTTTAACTTTTCTTCCCATCTCTGGCTAGAAGTCATAATTATCAAAATGTATACAACGTCTTAAAATAATTCACTTTATATGTAATGAATGCAGAACTAATTTATTGACACTAATAGAATTAGCATGTTTTTCCTAGCTTCAAATACTTATGGAACCAGCCATAAGTGGGGATCTGCACTTTTTAGTGCTTCCTCTTTTTTTTTTTTTTTTTTCAGCCCTTCAGGTCGCTGCTTGCTCACAGCACATCAACTTTTACTCACTTTTCTATTTCATTTATTTTTTTTTCATTTCACTGTGAAGTCTATTCCAAGTGGTTCCTTTCCATATCAGACTTATTTAAAAGGTAAACTGTGACTGGCTTCAAATTTTGGAGATGAGCTAAGAGCAGTTTTCCTCCTCTGGCCTTGTAACCTTGAACTCTGCACATTAATCATTCTGACTAGAAAACAGAGAACAACACAGTGAGGAAAGGTACAGTATGTGGCTATTCAGCAGCTTTTCCTCCATATGCAGACCACAGTGTGAAAAATTGGCTGTCATTTCATGGAAAGAAATATCCTTTAAAGAAACTTACATGGGCATGAATCATTTTCAATGATGGAAGCTGATGTTACATGGTGTGGATCGAACCCTGTTTAGGATGAATTTCCTTGCGACTGTGTTGCATAATTTAAAATGTAGTGCAAAATTAAACTGCAGGAAATTAAACTCTGGCACTGTGAAACAGGACCAAAATTAAAATGTAGTTATTATTATATTTTTTTAAAAATTTAAACTTTTTTTTATGTGGGGCGATATGAATATTTGCTGCCACTTCAGTAATTTAGCGACTGGAAATATTTAATTTGACTTCGCACTTGTTGATGCACAGGGCTCTGATTGAGTATGCAAATGAAATAAAGTGTCTAGTCCAGATGTTAATCTGTTTTCTGATTTTTTCTTTTGATTTTTTTTTTCCTGTTCCAGCCACCAAATGTGAAGGACCCCTCAAGTTTCTATGTAAGAATGGAGAATGTATTGACAGCTCCAAGGTGTGTGACTCAGTGAAGGACTGCAAGGACCGATCAGATGAGCCCAAAAAAGAATGCGGTAAGATGGCTACGACAAGCTTGTTTAGACAAACTGAATTTGTTACTTCTCTCTGCTTGAATATAAAATGGTTTTCCTTGAGTACTAGCAGTATTAAATGAGGGAACGCTCAGCTCCCAAAATAACAGAGCTGTCTGTTACCATTTGTGTGCCATCGTCTGAGCCCCGTTCAGTGACGGAGCATGTACATATCTGTTCTAAATGGATTCAAGCAGTTAATGTAGCTGCATAATCATGTTTGCCATAACAAAGTGCAACTACCTCCCTCCTATTACCTTGCATTTCAAAGCATGCAGAGGCACAGTCAAATTAGAGGCAGCCTTCGATGATCAGAACAAGAGCCTGCATGTACTAATTACCATCAAACTGCAGAAAAAGTCTTCATCTGCTTTATGGTAATCTATCTTCCTGTCTCTACCTTCATCTCTTAACCAAAGGTGTAATTGCAATGAATAAATAAAAAGCATTCTCTGGAGAGGTAGGGATTGGAAGTGCGTGCTGATACAGTCTGACTTTACCTGCTGAGCCACCGTCCTGTGCATGTTTTAAGTTAATGTGGGGACAAAAGAGCATAAAATGACTCATGAAATGTCTTGGTTGGTTTTGCTACTTAATGATACAGTAACACATTCTCTATAATGTAAACCGTGAAAATGGTAGCAGCGTGTCAGCCATCCTCTCTTATAAAGACAAGGTTGTGTCAATTGACCCATTGTTATTGCCATTACCCATTCACACACTTTAATCTGTTACACCCATGCTCACACACCAATGGATGGATCAGGGGTAGCTTGGGATTCAGGTCACTCCAACAGGAATAGGACCAGAGGAGCCACAGATTAAACCCCTGACCCCAGATGAGCCGCTCTGTTTCCGGAGACAACGCCATTCCCAGTTCATTTGTATTAATAGAGCTGCCCTAGAAGTGAATGCACCTGACCCTTAGCTATGCTATTCACACATTAGTGCAGTTATAGTGTAATTTGGTTTGGGCAGCTGGGAGGGTAAAGATCAGAAAATGTCTGATCCAACTGCATGAAATGAAAATTACTTTAGAGTCAAGGAAAATGATTAAAACCGGAATATTGTGATCTGTTGTTTAAAAGAATGTGAAACACAGGCATAGCTGGGTGGCAAGTGGTCCTTTGCCCCCCTTTACGTCCTGGGCAGATTTACACTCTCATGACATTATATTTCCTCAGAGAAACTTAAACTTTAGACTGAAGAGTGACAGCTAGCCGAATAGACTGACCTCTGCCACGAACGGAAATTACACGAGCGAAACAAATATTCCAGAGAGTTGTCCTCCTTGCTTTTCTCTCTCCTCTTCCTTATCTACCGCCACCTTTCTCCTTCAACTGAGGTCTTGTTCTGAGCTCATTAAAAGCACGTCCACGCATACCTACCTCATCACTCCGCTCTCTCGACCATTTACTCCCAACATGTTGTCCAACTGGCACAGAAAACAAATAGAGATACACCCCGCTGCATTGAAACACGTTGTTGCTCGATGTTCAGAGCGATTGCATTTGCCGCATCAGAATTACTTCAGGGAGAATAAAGACAATAAATGTCCACGCTCAATCAAATCTATTCGACATTTTCCCCAACTCATTAGAAGTAATGACATATTACCACATTACTGACCCATTACTCAGCACACATTCATTTCCTAATATTGCTCCATCACATTCTCTCAGAGGAATGTCTGAAAGTAGGCAGTACATACTGAGCTACAAGTAGAGAGAGTGAGAAGAGAAACAAGGTGGGGGAAAAGAAAGACATCATGTTTGTATTCTGATGGAAAAAGCAAAGTGACCTCTAAATTCTGTCTGAGATGGTCAGTGAAAAGCTGACAGGGCCTCTCTCTTCTCCTCTCCCTTTGTTACCCACTCTGCCCCTCTCAAAGGAACAGGAACGTTTGAGACCTCAAATGCAGCTACATCTTGGTCTTTTCCTCTGTCTGCTGGCAATTCAGAAGTGACAGAATGAGAGTAGTTGCCACTGTGAGTGGCAGATTGCTGTCACCCATCCAGCTGAATTAGAGATGGGATTTTAATGCAGCCGGTTGCAGTTCTCAAAGTCTGCTGGCAGTCACACAAAGAGAGCATTTCTCCACAAAGTTTACCTTCAGACAGTCTTTGAAAAGATAACTATTTCCGACTTTTATTACAACAAAGGTCCTCCACAATGTGTATTGATACCCCTGCATTGTATAGATCACTACACTTCCCAGACATCACTTTCAGCTGTTTTATTGCAAGTCAGGGTGATTCTTGTAGTGATACATTTTCCACCCAACTCAGCACTAAAGAGCATTTCAAAGTGTTTTAGCTCTTTATTTTGATGTTTGCCTGTTGCTTCAGTCGTTTGGATCATTCTCACTGCTCTCATATGGTTTTTGGCTGCTGCATACAGCTGTTTTCAGCCAAAATATATCTAAAACCAAACCAAAAATGATCTACACAATCGGTCCAAAAACAAATACCAGAGAGATGGCAATCATGGCTAGCTGCTGAACACTTATGAAACATTTAGTGGCTGAGAGAGTGGACAGAGATAAACAGGAGTAAATATTAGATTTTGTTGTTATCAGGTGGCCAGAATCAAGTCTTTCACTGTATTAAATTAAAATATTTAGAGATGAGTTTTTTTCTCCATTGCTTCCAAAACAAATTTTCTAAAATGAGAAATGCCTGCCGTACAGAGAGTGGACCCAGAATGTAGGACTCTCGGCTGTTTTTTAGCTGGTAACAGGCAAAGTAACAAAAACAAGAATTGAGCGGGTTTAGTATAAACTTACACACAACTCAACAGACTGACAGAAACATACACCAAGAGGGAGGTGCAGACAGTATTTATACAGGAGGAGATTAGAGTGGACACACCTGAGAGCACAGCTGAACACAAAACTGAACATGCACACACGCGACCAGGGGCTGTCATGATTAAACAGGAACTAACACACTCACATTGAGATCCAGACTAAGGCACGTGAACTTGACACAGGAACGGGAAATAAAAGGACATGGTGACACATGTTGAAACACAGGAAATAGGACTGAGGACAAATGAATTTCCTATGAGAGTGAAAGCAGACAAGTACGGAGAGACCAGACACCGTGACACGACTGGGGAGACAAAACGGGTAATGAAACATGGAGAAAAGACTGACTTCCATAGGACACGCTGATGACAAGACACAGAGATGAGAGTAGGGTTGACCGGACACAAAAGCGAACTAACATAATCAAACAAGAGCCAAGAACTAGAAATATAAATAAAAAAACTCGCAGACACTAGAGAATACTAAACTCAAGACTAACTAATACAGAGTTTCATTGTAAATTTTTCAAAATGCAAAGGAATGAAAAAATTCGGATGAAAACATTCACTCACATATGAAATATATTAGCAATAGAAAAGTGTGCAGTTTATTTTCAAAGCCTACATACTGGATTATAAGACTAGGCATTATTCCAGGAACTCGAGGGCTGTTTTAGGGCTGCTCGGGCCTTCGTGTGTCGTGTTTGTGCTGCAGGAACCGTTCCTGCAGGAGTTCTTTCAGGGTCGTTTTTAGAGGATAAGAAATGCTTGCAGCCAGGTCGATTCTTCTGCCCTGGTAGGTGGGGCTCAACACTGAGTATGTCATTGTAAATCTGAACACAAAACATTACATTACTTCTTTTTTTTTTCTTTTGCACAATAACATGCACACTAATCACACTGCCTCACTGAAAGGAATACAGCTTCCTTTTGAAACCAGTCTGTGTGGGGAGTTTCCTTTTGTGGATGTATTTTGTGGCTCTTCTTTCACCGACCGATGACATAAAGCTCAATGTCTGCTGCGAAATGGGCAACAAACTATTGACAAATTTAAGATTGTAGCTTTCCAGTCAACCTTTGCTGATTGTGGAGTTTCACTTGGTTCTGAAAAACTCAGACACTGCACAGTTTAGATGTTTTTACTTTATTTTAGCTTTAGCCTTCCCTTTAAGATGCACCCAGTTAACAGACTTTTATCAAATCTAGCATGGATAAAAGAGCTTTATAAATAATTAATGTATGTCCATGTGTTCAGCAATAAAGTGATACAAAACTGCTACTTGCGATGATAATTTACCTGCAGCTTTTTCCAATAAATTTCTAGCGGAGGTTAAATACCTGAACCTGAAATGTTAGTCAGTGATGTTTGCATCTTCTTGCTATGAAGTTAAAAGTTATTTTATGCTTCACAATCACATCTAACTACTTCTTCTCTAATTTACTGTGTGCCCACCTTGTCTGTGCCAGCTGCTTTGACCTACTTTTAAAAGAGAGCTTGTTGTTTGTTGTGTTTTCATGTTTTATTTTTTTTTTTTGTATTTTTTTTTTTTTTTTTTGGTTTTTTTTGGTTTTTGTGTGTGTGTTGTGTTTTTTGTTTTTTTTTTGTTTTTTTTTTTTTTTTGATTGGTTTTTTTTTTTTTTTGTGTTTTGTTTGGGGTTTTTTTTGTTTTATTTTTTTGTGGGTTGTTTGGGGTGGTTGGGGGGTGTGGTTTGTGGGGGGGTGG
>VURO01019679.1:14609-26090 GCA_015108175.1 Pelvicachromis taeniatus
CACATCTAACTACTTCTTCTCTAATTTACTGTGTGCCCACCTTGTCTGTGCCAGCTGCTTTGACCTACTTTTAAAAGAGAGCTTGTTGTTTGTTGTGTTTTCATGTTTTATTTTTCAGCTTCTGAATTTTTAGGATCCTGCCACCTCAATGCAGGCAGCGCACCTGTTTAATTTAGATGTGCTCCCTCCCTCCTGTGATAGACCCTTGTGGGACATCTTAAAATCCCAGTTCACAGCTTTAATCCCCTCTTCACACATATTTCACATCCCTGCAGATGGACCTGATGCTCAAGCTTTACAAGCCTACTGTGTGTGATGCCTGCGTGTCGCTTTGATTCCTCTTCTGCTTTTGAGAACATCTGATAAGAATTCAAAAAAGATGGAAAAGAGTCGAGTACAGAAGTCGAGATATAATAGTGATTACTGCGATATTCTCCACCCGTGTGCCACACATACATATTTATCTTTTAATAACATGACAAGTCATTACGCTACAGGGTCATAGTCGAGCAGGAAAAGTCCTTTCCTAAATGAGATGAGAAACTGTGACCTACTGCCTGACCTTCCTCTTAAATGAATGGCTGCTTTTGACACCTTCTCCTTGTCTTTGTCTTCCAGGACTGAATGAGTGTATGATCAATAATGGCGGGTGCTCCCATGTCTGCATGGACCGACCAATTGGCTTTGAGTGTCAGTGCCCCACCGGCTACCGGCTGCTAGACAAAAAGACTTGTGGAGGTAAATAGAGAAATATAAAGTGTTTTTTTCAGGCCAACACAGAAACAGAGTGGCAGGCTGGCTGCTGACCAAGCCAGTATAAATCTGTTTGTGCATTTGCGTAGTGTACCGCTTTGGGCAGCTCGCAGCTCTCTAGCTGTTCTCTCTGCCCTGCCCATCACTCCCACAGGGGAAGTTGTGCAGTCTTACTCCTGTCACACATGCCTGTAGTATGTCCTTCACACCCTTCCTATCATTTTAGCAGCTCGCCATCACTCCCAGATAAGAATCAGGTCAAAAGACGTCAGCAGGGATCCACCCCGCCTCCCTGTTGACTCCTTTCAACTGACGCATGTTTCTCCAAAATTCCAGCCATAAAATGTGCATTTTTACCTCCCTGTAAATGTCATTGAAAAGAATTTCGATATTCACATTTTCTGAATTTAGTTTTCACTCTCATCTGTCGAAGCTCACAAGGGAGTATTAGTGACTTGCTGTCACTGTCGTACTGACTGCTTTTGTCTCTCAGCTGATTGATAATCCTCTCATCCGTGTAGATATCGATGAGTGTGAGAACCCGGATGCCTGTAGCCAGATCTGCATAAACTACAAGGGGGATTTTAAATGCGAGTGCTACGAAGGATATGAGATGGACCCGGTTACTAAGACCTGCAAGGCAGAAGGTGAGTTAGAATGTGTGAAAGAGCCAAAGTTAGAGGTGTCTAAAACCTGTTTTGCAACGTAATCGTGCCTCAGGTAAACAGCATGTTTTCTCCAACACTGAAATACCTCACAACTGCACCGCGCTCTCTTTTGTAGTACATTGTTAACCCCTCCTCTTGTCATAACCAGGAAACATCTTTCAGCTGTTATATTCTTATTATTGCTCTGCAGGTGTTTGTGCACTTGACATAACAGCACAGCTAAAAAACGGCAAGCATCACATCACCAAGGCAACCGCTCTGTTTTTCTCAGACCGAATTTGTCCTCTGGGTCCTGTCCCAGTAGACCGCTTCACGAGTGACAGACTGATGTTTAGTGATGCTGAACACTTATAATTAGGTATAGCAACTCTTCAGGGGTACCTGGCTGAGTCACGGTGGAGGCTAATTACACCAATTTAATCCAGCCTCCCGCTCAGCTTGTTGATAACAGTTGTTTGACTAGTGGAGAACAAAGTGGACTGCTAAGAAGCCAGCTGATGTCTTTTGACCTAAACCGTGGCCCGAAGCTGTTAGCCAGAGGATTGCATGCAGAGGCCATTTTATGTTTACACTTCATTTCCCTGCAGAGTTTTATTATTTAATTGGCAGGAAAGAGCCAGTCAAATGAAATGTGTTGATTCTGTCCCTGTGGCTGTCAAATGCTGCTATTTAATTTTTCCTCAATTAAGCTAAGCTAATATCAAAGCTCAGCATTTGCATGCGTGTGTGTGTGGTTGTGTGTGTGTCGTGTCTGCCCACTTGCCTCTGTTAACGCTTGTGTACTTTTCTCTGCATGGCTGCCCAGTGCGTTAGCTATCAGTTTATCATGGCCATGAGAGAACTGTTTCTGGCTGTGTGTCAGAAGCCAAATTGCAGCAAATGCAGCAGTTGAGTCGCTTGGTTTTGGGGCAATGAAAATGACTTCTGGCTGTGACAGCCCATGAACCCAGCAGGGAAGAATTTTCCCCTTCAGAGGGGTTGGCAATGTTGTCATTGTAATGGCCAGTTTTTTGAGAGCGCCTGGTCCCAAACGTCACTGTCATGATTCAGAGTACAGGCTGGGAGAGGGAGGAAAGGGCAAAAAAAGAAGACGTGCAGGACTGCGATACTACAATGAGGCTACAACGCAGACTGTCAAAAGGGAAACTGAGGCAAGCATGCCATTAATGAGAGAATTTCATATCTGCCCCAAGAGATAACTGCCTGCAGCTGCCATCCTATTACCATGCAGTGTCACAAAGAGATTGGCTCAGTATAGATGTTTCTAGACAAAGGTGGGCTTTGCTTATAGCCAGGCAGATAAAACCGTCCCTACAGGTGCATTCTGTTAGTCTTTTTTACCCAGAATTATGAGGAAATAGTTTAAGACCTCTGTTTATATATGGTTCTGATTAAAGTGCATCCTGGGTGAACTTATCCAAAACAGACAGCTCTAAAAATAGGTGTGAAAAGACAACAAGGACACTCTCAGAGGAAGTGCTAAAAGCAATGCATGGTAATAGCTAATAACAAATTTACCAATCACAGATGAAAGCAAGACATTTTTTATCTTCTTGAATAACAGAATTATTACATAGTATCCTGCGAGAGTTATCAGTTTACATGAATACATTCCAGAGGACAGGTGAATTGTAAATGATCTGGAGCTTTCTATAGCACCACATACAGGTTAACGTGAAATGCGTGGCATGCAGTCACACATTTTCACCAGCACGTCTCGTTCTAGTAATTTGCTTTCTGATTGAAGACTCGACTGATCAGGCTCAGCTGTGATTTGTGTTTGGTCCTGATTAGCATGGAAACAAGGTACGCTAAGATGGTGAGCATTAAATATTACACCTGTGTAGCTTCACCAGCACTACACCCTCCCACCACTCAAACAGTAGCAGATTGTTATTTTTCTATATTTGCAGGCCTGGAAAAGGTAAGAAAATCTCTTATTTGAATTACTGAATGCTCGCTCATGTCTGCTTTGTTCTATTGCCCCTGCAACAACCGTCAGCTTGCTGTTTAAAGAGGTGCAGCCAGATGCAAAGGTAACTCTGATCTATATTTGCAAGGCGAAGATAATAAGGCGCGTACTACTTAATGATGCATACGGACACACTGATCAATACACCAACTATTCAGCTGTTTCTAATGAAGGTTTGTTGTCCCTTCACTCTTGTTAGAAGAGGATATTGAGTCGTGTAAACATGATGCTGTTTATCTTTGTGAAAAAAGATTATATTTAGAGTATTGACTTTAGCCCCTCCAGCATCGCATTATGTTCCAGTGCTTTTAACACTGCGGTGAAGCCTGATTGTTATTACTGTAGAGCAATGTCTAAATCCTTCCCTGACATGCAGCATTTCCCATCTGGGTCAGCGGTTCTTAAGTCCAGCACACAAGCATTTTGGTGCTGTGCTGAACACACTGTCCAGCTTATTGTTGTTTTATTGTTGTTTTCTTCTTCTCCACATCCTTCCCTTGTGTGGGTTAAATTATTGACACACGAGCACAGCCATTGCTTCTTCCAGTCCAGACGATGTACTTTTTTCCACTGGATAAAGGTTAAGTTGATTTAAAGCAGTGCACTTGCTGTCTAATCTGAAGCATATTAATGTTGATGTGTGTATAGATGATCTGTGGAGCACCAGGACGAGAGCAGTTTTCTAATAAGATACACCCGCTTTGGCCCCTCTTCTCGCCTAAACTGTCAAAGCTGATTCGCTTAAGCATTACTGAAGCAAATCCCAACTCTAATGTATTCCTCCCACCTACAAAGTATTCATCCTCATGAGCTCATTTTAAAAATGCCTCCTCTTGAAAAGTTTAACTTTATATTTTGCTGATCTGTATTCTGACCCTGAAATGTTCTTCTCTTCGCTTGCAGGTAAAAGCCCTTACCTACTGTTCACCAACCGACATGAGATCCGACGCATTGACTTAGTGAAGAGGGACTACAGCCAGGTGGTATCCACACAGAAGAACGCTGTGGCTCTGGACCTGGATGTGGCCAACAACCGTGTTTTCTGGTGTGACCGATTTCACCGGAAAATCTACAGGTAAAAAAAAGAGTGGGGACGTTTTGAGTTTCTAAATCTTTGAATGTTTTGGATTTTTTTTCTCACACAAAAGTCATTAAGTGGCAGACAAACTGCAGCATAAACAATCAATTCTACAGAGTTTTGGATATGTTTATTAATCTTCTAAGCGATTTTTACATTATTCACTATGCCTCATTTAATCAAAACGCCTCCATTGTCAGCGACTAGACAAATATATTTGAAATATGAAGACGCACCAGAGCCATTATAAGAAAGAGACATGGCACTGAACAAAGCCAGTGATGCAACGAACATTTTCTGAGGAGAAGAAGTTTTTGACAAAGTTTTATGGCAAAGCCTTTAAAAGGTTTTCATCAGATTTGAAGTCTTTACATGCAGTTTATATGTCTGCAAGGCCGTTGAAATGAAAGATAATCAAGCTTTGAAATAACTGCCTAAAAACAGCGGGTTCAGAATACCTCGCTTGCTTCTGGAAGGATTTTGACTTGTTTTTTTTCTGCTAAAAATCAATATTTCTAAATATGAACCACTCAAAGATATTTCACTTTCATCTATTGGCGCTCCACCCGTACTTTTCAAACGTCTGATTTTAAAAAGAACTGTGCTTTAATTAGATTTTGATACACAATTTCACAAATCCTGCACCGATGCACACTGATGAAATCTCCCTGTATGTGATGTAGTTAGAATCTTCTCCTTTATGCTTTTGATGTTTTTTGGGTTCAATCAGCTTAGCCGATGGCTCAGACCTGCTATTATTTTAGATGAATTCCACTCTTTTCTTTTGTTATCCCAACTATGTTTTCTCCCCAGAGTATATTCTAATTGGAGCACTGTGTTCTCTTTATAAAATGGATGTTAAGAGGAAAAAAATCCCTTGGGAAACTAAAATTGAAATTCCTGTTTGGGAGCACAGCTTCCTTGCCCTCGCCTCACACCTCTGCTGGGGGTCAAATCATTAGTGAGCAGGGCAAACCCTGAGTGAGGCCTTGTCTATTCTGATAAGTGGTCCATCTAAGAAGGATACTAACCCCAGGATGAACCTGCTCAGCACATTGCCCAAGGCTGTAGCTCCCATATCAGCCCCATTCTCTGCTCTGCAGTCTCTTCACATCAGAGGAACAATTGAGAATTGCTCTTCGTCATATATTATCTGTTGGGGTGTGTCCCGTTTGTGTTATTATCACTTTATGTCTGCTTATGTTTTGTCAAATGACTGTGCCAAAAGACTTAACTTGCTTAACAAAGGTGAACATGCAAGCTATATAATTGATTGATTGATTGATTGCAGTTGCTAGACTTACTGCTGTGATTAGAGTTTTTCTTCTTCAGTTGGAGTTCAGTCAGTACTAAATTATTTTTAAACAAGCGGATAAAATCTTTTGGCTCTGAGTGCAGTCACTAAAAATCAATATTTTATAGTAATAAATCTTCTGGTAGGGTGCCACGTGATAAGAAGGATTGTGTATACAGACTCATTATCACAAAATAGTGCCCTGCAGGCAGCCAACCAGGCTCTACCTCACAATCTTTCTTTACATCGATTTTGTAATAATGGCTGGTTTGATGTAGATTATCCCTTACATATTCTCATCCCCTCAAAACTCTCCCTCATTCTCTCCTCCCGCATTCCCGCCTCCTATTCCACCCACAGTGCCTTCATCCACGAGGCCAGTGACCCCACCCAGCAGGTGCCACTGGTAGAATCATCTCTGCAGACCCCTGTAGGGCTGGCTGTGGACTGGCTCCAACACAATCTGTACTGGACCGACTCAGGGGACAAATCTATCTCCGTGGCCTCAGTGGATGGCACCAAAAGACGTGTCCTCATCAGCATTGACCTGAGCGAACCCCGAGCCATAGCACTGGATCCCCACCATGGGTAAGGAAGTGGAGATGTATGCATACAACACCAGACATCTGCACTGTTAACAGCAAATATTAAAGAAACTGAAAGACAAGATCCATAATTATCACGGCTTATGAATTTTAAAAACGTATGTTAATTGCTGAGCTTCATGCTGTGAATTTACATAACACTTCATAGCATATCAGCACATAATAGGGTCGAACAGAGTTCACATAGGCTGCCCTCCAATCTAGTTCTATACTATACTTTTTGTCCTCTTTCAAAATATTAAATAGGATGTTGACGTTAACCTTAAACAGAGATATGTTTAGCAGTTTCTTCAGTTTCACATCTAATGATAAATATTCAGTATGAGAACATTTGTTGTGTATGAGAATTCAGAGTATCAAGACTCTGACCCACTTAACACCCTGATTTGATCATTTTTGACAGCCTGAGGAGCTTTATGAAATGGTGTCAGGGTGTGATTCTGCAGGTTTGTGTTCTAGTGATCCAAACGCAGATAAAAATAAAATCAGCCACAAAGTAAACATACAGTGGGGCCAAAAAGTATTTAGTCAGCCACCAATTGTGCATGTTCTCCCACTTTAAAAGTAGAGAGGCCTGTAATTCATCATAGGTGTACCTCAACTATGAGAGACAAAACGAGAAAAAGAAAATCCAGAAAATTACATTTTCTGATTTTTAAAGAATTTATTTGCAAATTATGGTCAAAAATAAGTATTTGGTCACCTACAAACAAGCAAGATTTCTGGCTCTCACAGACCTGTAACTTCTTCTATAAGAGGCTTCACTGTCATCCACTCGTTACCTGTATTGATGGCACCTATTTAAACTTGTTATCAGTATAAAAGACACCTGTGGTCTACAACCTCAAACAAACACTCTAAACAAACAAAATTATAGACCTGCACCAGGCTGGGAAGACTGAATCTGCAATAGGTAAGCAGCTTGGTGTGAAGAAATCAACTGTGGGAGCAAGTTGAAAATGGAAGACATACACGGCCACTGATAATCTCCCTTGATCTGGGGCTCCACGCAAGATCTCACCCTTGGGGTCAAAATGATCACAGGAAGGGTGAGCAAAAATCCTGTTTAAGACAGTACATGTCCAGGCCCATCTGAAGTTTGATAGAGAGCATTTGGATGATCCAGAAGAGGATTGGGAGAATGTCATATGGTCAGATGAAACAAAATAGAACTTTTTGGTAAAAACTCTACTTGTTGTGTTTGGGGAAAAAAAGAATGCTGAGCTGCATCCAAAGATCACCACGCCCACTGTGAAGCATGGGGGTGGAAACATCATGCTTTGGGGCTGTTTTTTCTGCAAAGGGACCAGGACGACTGATCCGTGTAAAGGAAAGAATGAATGGGGCCATGTATCGTGAGATTTTGAGTGAAAACCTCCTTTCATCAGCAAGGGCATTGAAGAGGAAATGTTGCTGGGTCTTTCAGCATGACAATGATCCCAAACACCAGTAATGAAGGAGTGACTTCATAAGAAGCATTTCAAGATCCTGGAGTGGCCTAGCCAGTCTCCAGATCTCAAGCCCATAGAAAATCTTTGGAAGGAGTTGAAAGTCTGTGTTGCCCAGCGACAGCCCCAAAACATCACTGCTCTAGAACAGATCTGCATGGAATGGAATGGGCCAAAATACCAGCAACAGTGTGTGAAAACCTTGTGAAGACTTACAGAAAACATTTGACCTCTGTCATTGCCAACAAAGGGTATATAACAAAGTACTGCGATCAACTTTTGTTATTGACCAAATACTTATTTTCCACCATAATTTGCTATTAAATTCTTTAAAAATCAGACAATGTGATTTTCTGGATATTTTTTCTCATTTTGTCTCTCACAGTTGACAAATTACAGGCCTCTCTCATCTTTTTAAGTGGGAGAAGTTGCAGAATTGTTGGCTGACTAAATACTTTTTTGCCCCACTGTAAATAGACACACAAAGGAACTTTGTTGAGGCAGACACACACACACACACACACACACATACACACACACAGTTGTACTTTGCAACAAAATTGTCTTGATGTCAGTAATAAACATTTACATAGAAATGAATGTAAATTACCGTGTCTTCACTGCTTTGATTGCTCACTGATATTGCCCAATAACCATTCAAAGTGTGCTGAAGTCATACCACATAACAATTTGGTGGTTAACAATGTTGGGATTTGGTTTAAGCTCAATGTAAATTACAGCCATGGCAATCCAAATGAGAGCAGAGTCCTCACAGACGATAATGGTGTAAACGATTACAGCCACACGGGTAAATGTAATGCTTAGCTTCTAGTTATGATGAAATGGTCCTGTTTGTCCTGCATACCAAGGTGAGGGATCTAATAACCATATTTTCAAACCGCAATCACATACTCCATCAGCGAGGATAAAGGCTCCAAACAGTAATGCTGTCAACTTGTCAAAGAGGTCAATGCCTGAATTTAAAAACAGCCTGAAGCATGAAAGCTGTTGTGTCAGAGGCCCATGCTGCAGCTGCAGCTGCTCCAATCCTGTTTCATGTACATTTACAATTACAGTTACACTGTAAGCTGGTATAAGAGCTTAAATTAGACATAGTAGAACATTTGTACGAGAGATAACACTAATATTGGTGGCCTTTTGACTTGTATTGTAGTTTTGTGGTGCTGAATGGACAGCTCCGAAATGTGCGCTTGTCAGAGATCTTTTACAAGAATTCCCTACAGCACTCTTTGTCGTAGAAATGTCTCTCTTTCTCTGCCCTTCTCTTCAAACAAATCACTTCCACAAATCTTACATGGCATTACCTTTGCTTTGGCATAGCCTGTAGTGGGGAAAAAGACATTTGTGTGCCCTAGTTTTCCAGCCTTATGTATATCTGATTGTTTTAAGCTGCATATTACTTATGCAACTTTAAGCAGCTTTTTTTTTCCTTCTTTCCAGGACAAATATTTTGGTACAGCTCTCATATTGTTATTATTATTACTATTATTATTATTCTGTTAGTAAAGGAGCCTATTTATGCTGGGTTGAACTGAAACAGCAAAGTAAATAAAGCAAAAGAGGAGAGCTAAATTAAAGTAGTGGACAGTGACAATGATGGCTTACTGCCGAACCACTTAGCAGAACAATGTTGTGGGACTAATAACTGCTAAAATCCTAACTGGATAATAACACAATGACTTTGGTGTCTTTGTTCCAGCTTTATGTACTGGTCAGACTGGGGGACGCGAGCCAAAATAGAGAAGGCCGGGATGAATGGAGTGGACCGACAGGTGCTGGTGGCTGATAACATTGAGTGGCCCAATGGCATCACACTGGGTGAGGGGAGAACAGCTGTTCTTCATTATATCGTACACAGTGCTATATTTTACCCTTTTCCCTCAACAGTTGTTGTGAATGTGCCTGAAGCGCAGACCTGAAAAGGAGCCGAAGCATTTAATCAGCTCGTTTTTGATAAAAGGTCAAAAGTAATTGAAATAATGTTTAACGATAATGGCAAGAAGTAGTTTAACAAAGTTATCATGGCTGCTTCAGAATGATATTTAAAATGTTTCAGATGTTATAGATCAACACAGTAAAACTTGCTGCTGTGTAATCGTGAGAATCTGACATTTCTAAAGTAATCGATATCACCTAAAGGGATTTGATGGTCAGAGTGCGAGAGTGCTTACCGCAAAGACAATCAATTTCTACTCTACATGTTTGTGTGTTTGTCTGTGTGCGTGTTTGCACTCTGCAGATGTCGCCAACCGCCGACTATACTGGGTGGATTCCAAACTACACCTCATAGCCAGCGTGGACCTAAACGGAGCTCACCGCAGGACGCATATGTCGTCCGCGGAGACACTGGGGCATCCTTACGCCCTGGCTGTTTTTGAGGTTTGTGTTTACTACTTTATTCCATCGCCTCATTTTGTAGCACTCAGCATAGATTTTCAGAGATTTTGGGCAGTTGTCCATGATATCACCCAGCCTCCCACATCTCATCATATCTACATCTCTCTCATTAGCCTCAATGGGGGCCTGCAGAGGCACAGGGAGCCCAAACATAATGACTGTTGAATTCAATTTATTTCATGCTCAGTCGGTGGGTGTCCTTGTGTGCGTTCTGTTTGTTTTTCCCTCGTGGGACTGATTGGTTGAGCATACTAAACAGAAACAGCTAAGAGAAAGGAGCAGTCAAAAGCAACACACACATACAGACACACACTTTCTGCTTTTGGTTGTCAGCCAGTTTCCCTCTGTGCATGTTATGTCAGGGCCTTTAGAAACCTTCAGTTTGGGTTGGTGCCAAGCAGTCCTACACATCAGTGCCAGTGTGCAAACGCTCTTTTGCTTGCAAACTCTTGTTACAGGAGCATCCTTTAAAATCAGCCTCCCTGGTTGGAGGCCACAGGCAGAGGTTTCCTTCAGAAGCAGACCAAATTTACAGGCGTGGATCTTTGAAACTGTCTGCTTTGGTTTATATAATCTAATTATATTTGTGATCGAGCAGTAACGGGTATTATTAGAGCGCAAATAGAGGTGTTGTTTTTAAAATGTGCCCGAAGTTGTCCTAAATGTAAAATAAGTTCAGTATAAAAGTGTAATGAAGCTTGTAAAGTTCAATCATTTGCTAAATTGGATTATGATTACATTCTGACACTTCAAAGTAAAAAATATGTTTGTAATATTTTACATTTTTATTTTTTTTAAATTGCTCTGCATGTTCTCACAGTTTACCATTTAGTAACTCTGTAGCATAACCTTGAGGATTTTCTACTGCATTCTGTGCCGTAAGTGTGACAGCGCAGTCGAGAGCGCTCAGAGAAATGATGATAAATTCCCTTCGCTGTAATACGTGATCGATCGGGACTTCTCTGCTCTCTGCCCTGCTGTGACTACAAGGTGACCTTCTCGTTCAGCGTGTTGGACATACACCAGTTCAGTGTTATTGAGTGGGACTTGTTGTATTGTACATCACATTACTGTACCATCTCTTTCTGACTCAGTGACTGACTCAACGCAAGCACACACGCACACACTCGAGTGTAGTGAGGCCTGCTGTCTCGGCACTCGCTGGGAATTAGCCTGTAGTTTCTAAGGCAACTGTCAGTTCCTATCTAACTAAGACTTTTTTTTTTTTTTTTTTTTTTTTTGATG
>VURO01019679.1:26110-36783 GCA_015108175.1 Pelvicachromis taeniatus
ATAAAATTCAAGCAGGGTTAAAACTTTAGCCTGTGCTTCTCTATTGTGATCTATATTAAATGGATTTTAATTATTTAAAGCCTCGTGCTGCTATGAGCCAGAAGAGACATTTCAGAACTTTGAAACGTTTTCAAAGTCAAATAATCAATTTGATTTTCTTATACAAAAAGGCATCATTGTTTATTGTTGCACTGCTGCTCCATGAATAGCAACCTATTATTTACAATTAGACTCCTTTATATTTCCTCCATCATCTTAACGATCACATTAAAAGCCAATTAAACATGCTCTCTCTTCTGCAGAAGATAATGGGTTAGATGGTGTCTGTCAACAAATACTTCCAAGTGCATATTTCCCTTGCCCTAATTTTCTCTTTATTTCTTCTTCTGAAATAACTTGGACTGGTATCATCAAGTACTGACAGCATTTAGCCATCCAGAGTGACAAGCTAAGGGCAGCTTGTCTCCTTTTTCATGGTCACTTTTTCTTTTCAGACCTCTGTTCATGATCTAGTCACACTGGGAAAACAGTGGTTGGGAACAACTATTAGGAGTGTGTGTGCAGTGAACTTGTGAGCTTCCTGCCTTTGATATGCTTGCTTCGAAGGCAGGGACCAGGTCTGGGGTCGATCGCAGTGTGAAAAGTCTGCAACAGTAGGAGACACCTGACCCCCCTAAGGGTGTCCTACCTGACTCCACTCACTCCCTTTGCAAGCGGTGTGCATGACTCTGTTTACATAAATCTAATGATGACAACGAAAGCTACACACTGAAAATCAGGAGGAAGAGAGAAACACCTAAACACCACAGATTTTAAACAGAAATGTTGCTGCATGACATAGTTGTTGCAAGATGGCGATTTAACTGCAGCACAGATTCTGCAGTTTATTTCTGATACAACACTCTGGCTTCAGGGATCTGATGTCATGGTTCACCAATCAGATACCAGTGTTAAAATAATAAGCTGTGATTTTTTATTTTTTTTTGTAAGGCATCATCAGGCTCAACTTAAGCATCGCTTACCAAACGTCGTAAAATAAAATTCAGCAATACGTTTAACAGTATAGGACAGCTTTTAAAAAGATAATAATTTTAGATTGTCAGGATAGACGTGACTGTGTCGTGCAAACGTCGCGACTCTAACATACTAGTTCTGACCGGCTGTGTTTTCCTCCTGTCTTAGGATCGTATCTACTGGACAGACAGGGACAAAGCGGCAGTCTTCATGGCCAACAGGCTGACCGGGGAAGACATCCACGCGCTCGCTGAAAACCTTAATGACCCCCATGACATTGTGGTCTTCCACCAGCTTCGACAGCCACAAGGTGTGTGTGAGTGTGAGTGAGGCACTTGCATGTGTCTTTAGGCATTTCCAGCAACAGTTTCTTCTCCTGCCTTTGATTATGTGAGCTGAGTTTCACCTCTTCTGCGTGTCCATATTATCCTATGCGCATGTTTAAGTAACAGTGAGTCCTGTGACTGTAGTAGATCGAGTAAAGCACTGGGAGCAGTTGTACATTCACGCTTCTGTCAAAACTCTGCCTCCAACTCAGTTTCCCCTAATGGGACAATCCAGATCCAAACTGAACTGAGCAGAGCACTTAATCATGAATGTGAAATGTGTGTTTTTTCTTGCATGTCACTTTCCATAGCTGTCTCTGTCATTCTCTCTTACTTTCCAGTGCATTGTCTGTGTGCATTTATATTTTATCTTTCACTGTATTTCATCACCAGTTTTTCCAGTTTGATCTCGTACACCTTTTTCATTCTGTTTGTTAAGAAATGAGATTCTGGGATGAACACAGTGGACATGTACCTGACAGAGTAGCACAACTGGTCACATTTCCATATGTTACCAGATGTTATTCTTTGCATGTTTTCTTAGCCTCTGTTTACATAAAGTAATTAACTTTGTTTAAAGGGAATTCAGCAGTGCTCACAGTGGGGAACACTAAAGTGCAACGACTGTGCCTACCCGGCTGTGTTATCTCCTCATATTGCATTAATGTTAATCGTATTTATATAACCACAGCCGTGTAATTCTCCCTGTCTGCCTCTTTCTTTCTGTTACTGTCTCCAGGCCCAGACAGCTGTAATCTGGGCAGCGTAGCCAATGGAGGTTGTGAGTACTTGTGTCTTAAGGCTCCACAGATCACTGAACACTCCCCAAAATACACCTGCGCCTGCCCCGATGGACAAGACCTGGGGCCTGACATGAGAGGCTGTGTGCCAGGTGAGGCTGGTTATGAGTGATAGTGGAGTTTTTAATGATCAATAACACCTAAAGGGGCTTTTTGGATGCTGTGTTTACTGTGGAGCTAATTGGATTCTGCTTCTCATGAGGAATGCAGCAGTATGTTTTTATCAGCAAACTAATAACCATATCTTTATTAACGTTTTTAAAAAATATCAGCAATGCAACAAATTAAAATAAAACAAACAAAAAACATTGTATATGGCAACCCATATCCAAACAATCTGTTTTTAATAGTGCTGTCAGCATTAAGGCGAACTGATCCACGTTAACGCCATCATCACAACTAAAGCGATTAACAGTTAACCCATATGGAGCGCAGACTGACTTAAAATTCAATGACTGCGTTAACGTTGACAGCACTAGTTTTTAAGCATATGTCCAATGATCTTTTGCTATGCCAGAGTTGCCCCTTTAGGTGTCCTTTCTTCCGCAAGTCACAAGAATTACAGCTCCTGCTACATTCTGGAAAGAATTTTCTCAAAACTTAAACACAGTGAGGGCGAGGACTTCAAGTTCAAGGTCACATTTGTAGTTTTACGTCCAACAAGCTGTGAATTGTTATGGATCGTGAGCTACAGTGATATTGAGGTTCTGCTTTAGAAAAACGTGCAAATATATAAATTACCAACATATTTAAATATAAGAAATACATTTTTGTGACAAAAAAAATGATTCTTTTGTTAATCCACCAAATGTTTTCTTCTTTTGTAAATTTATAGTAGATTTTTCTTACAGTAAGTGATAGTAAAAAAAAAAAAACCCAGCAACTTCTGTCTGTTAACTGTTTAACACATAGTTACATAGTAATGTTAGTGTAGTGTGTACGACGGGTCTTTCTTAGTAAGAAAAGCTGTTTAGCTGCTTGTATTTTTTGTTGAATTTATGTTAGGTAAATGTTGATTTTTAGTTTGCTTAATACTTGAATATGTTCTATAAGGGATTTTGTAGCATCGTTCTGTGAATTTTAATCATAAAGTGATGACTATTGTGCTCGTTCCAGTCTTTTTCAAAAACTTGAAGACATCTACAGTCATTTCTTGAGCTAAAGGCTTTTGCTCTGCTGTTACTTTGCCTGCAGCAGCGCCAAGAGATGACATGACAGCAACATCGTCACCCCCCACTGAATTTACTCCGGGCACTGGAGCTACAGAGGGAACGGGAGGAGTGTCACAGGCGGATGCAATCCCCCGCTTGACCACAGCTCCATCTGGCTCCCCCGAGCCTCTCACACCCCTCAGCACACTCAAGCCTATGTCCTCGCAGGAATCGAAGGCGCTGGGCTCCCACTCCACTGCCACTGCTATGGTTCTTTCCACCACACCTACAGGAGACAGCAGCATCTCACAACACTGTAAGTGGCCTGTGAATTGTAAATTGTGTTTATCAGTTCTGTGTCTGAAGATAAAAAGATATATGATGATATGTGACAGAAATCATTAGTTTTACATTCAGAATTCAGGATGTGTCAGGTGCTCCAAACCTTTGTGATTAACATCTCTCACCTGTCCACCCTCTGTATGAATGGAAAGAATGAGGCACAGTCCTCTGATAAAGCACCACTTTCACCTGAGCGGCCTCATCTCCTACCAAGTACCACATCTGACGGTTTCATTCAAGCTCATAATGTAGCTAACAATCTCACCCTCGCTGTAATGATGGCATTAAAGTGACGTATCTACAAGCCCCAGCAACCAGTCATCTGGCTTTAAGAGCAGTAATGGATGGCTGTTTCTCACCTTGAAACTGTCGTTGTTCCCTCCATAAAATGTGCTCTGCGTGGGCAGTGATGTGTTGCGTGTCTTTAAGGGAATATGTGCAACTATGAAAGTGTGCATTAATAAGTGTATTAGTAACTATGTTGCATGAAAATGAACGATAGAGTCACATTGGTGTCTAATGGAGCCCAGATGGATGCAGTGTAGAAGGTCAAGGTTACATTGAGGGGAAATTTGAACTTTTCCATATTTTCCCCTCATTTCACACTCACATCTGTGCACGCATGATCACCCATTCCCCACCTATCGGTCTTTACTGCCACCTCGCCCTTCTTGACTGCACTTCTCACACGTTTTTTTCTCTCCTGCACGCTTTCTCGCTTTTGTCCTTTCTTGCTCCTCCGTCTTTTCCTACTGTCGCTCTAACACCTCTAACTTGCTTTATCTCCCTCTGCAGCCGGAAGCGAGCATTTCCTCCTGGGTGAGAACCTCACTGTGGCTGTTTTGGGAGTGGTCATCCCCATCGGTAAGTTAGCTGCAGCTCCTCTTGTCTGTTTTTGTCTGTCCATGATAAAGGCCTGCAAGTTAGCTGTCTCAAGGCTGCCTATGGCCAATGTTTGTAGCCCATCCACACTGACCTTGTTGTGGCAAGGCGAGAGAAGCCTGGCCTACAGGTCTCCCCCACTGAGGTTTCTGAGGAGTCATTTTCTGTGTGTCTGACATTGCTGCCACACTGCATTATTCACTTCACACCATGTTGTGTTGGGTTCTGCTACCGCAGGGAATCCATGTCAGCAGATCTTTTGTCTGAAGTTAGAGTACTTTACTTTCAGTAAAAGTACTTTATTGTTTTAAATGAACAATATCCTATTCTGATGGAGAATTTGAGTCTCACAAGTCAAAGTGTCTGATTTCACACCGTACAAACACAATTCCAAAACACTGGGATGATCAGTGAAATGTAAATAAAAATGATGACGCAAATCTTATAAACCTTTATTATATTTCCCGTAAAACATAGAAAACATATTAAATGTTTAAAAAGAGAAAATATACAATTTTAAGAAAAATCTTAAACAGCAACACTCTCAAAAAAGTTGGGACAGGTTTACCACTGTGTAGCATCCCCTCAACTTTTAACTAGTCCGTGCTTCTTTTGTTTAACCTAAGTAGTTGCAAAATATTACTTTTCCAACCTTTTGGTGTCCTCGTTTTAACTTTTTTGGGAAAATCAAATATAAATAGTGAAACATCTCAGGTGAAACATTTGATATTTTTTCAGTGACTTCATGAGATTAACACACACATGCAGTCGGCTTTTATTATCATTTTTGGAGTTGGTGTTGTAGATAAAGTCATTCTCATTTCTAGGCAAAGACGGGCAAACTTGCCTAGCGCACAATAATCTGCTGTTGCCAGGTTTCACTGCTTAATTAAAAACAAAAAAAACACACCCATTTGCTCCATGAGTTTGACTCAGACACTGTAATCATCCAGCGTGTTCACAGATATTAGAGGAAGAAGAGGTGATAATTATACCACATAAGAGGTGGTAAGCTGAGTAAAATGTAATTAAAAATGCAATGCTGTGATTTTCCAATAATTAAAATGCAGTTGTATGCAAACATACAAATGATGAGAACTGAGAAATGTTGAGAAATGATGCCAGCAACACATTTTAAAAGTTGTGCAGGGACAACAAAGAACAGAAACATGGCGGGCTTGAAAAGTAAACATCCCAGAGAAGACGGGTCTTTGAGATCTAAATATGGGGAAGCATTCATCAACGGTTAATGACTTGTTGATTTAGAAAACAGAGATTATAGAGAATAACTCTTTTATTGCAGCACACAGACAATATTTGAACAGACTTACTTTTTAGCAGCCTTACGTCACTGCTTGACTCTCTATCTTTATATTCATATAGGATTTATTTCCTTTTTACTTAACACAAGAGAAAATGCTTTTAGGATTCGTTCTGATATTTTTGGTAAATCCGAGATTATCTCAGTTGCTGTGGTCGATGCGCTGGGAAATATTCGTTTATGTAATAGTTTATAATAAACAGGCCGTTTTAGAGCTTGATCTTGAGTGTAATTATGTAATGATGTGCTGGTCTTCTTAAGATTTTAGTTTTTAAAAGGAAAGAAAAACAAGACATCACCTTTAGCAAACCTTTGTTAACACTGCTGATAAATCTAAAGGCTGCAGGAAAATGAGCACGCTGTCTATGTGAGAAATGTTATTGTACACTGTGCATCTACAATAGGTGCAACACTAATACTTAATGCTGAATTAAATGAAGCTGAACAAAACTGAGTCCGTTAGATCAGATGGACTGTTCTCATTATATACTTAATAAGGGGAACATTCTGTAAAGGGCTCCAAAAATATGATGCCAGTAAAGCACGAAAGCTTTATTGGTGTAATTTAATAAAGCAATATTAAATTAAAATGCTTACTCAAGGACAGATATGCTGTGATGAGTTGCCAGGAGATTGTGCAGTAATGAGTTCAAATTTGCGCTCCCTGAGGATAGTTTAAAGTGAAATTACACAATTTTGGCCCTTAATGGTGCTCTGTGTTGCTGATTTAGAGTTTGATAAAGAAAACATGTTGGTTGGTGTAATGACCCAACTTTGACCCAGCGTTTAGCCCATCCTCCCACACACAACCTCTGCACCGCAGCCCCCTGCCCTCTCTGTCCCCCCGCATGCCTGTTCTGCTCCTCTCTGTGCCTGTCATTTCATGCCATGGACTCGTTATGCCTCGTTAACGCTGCCCCCCCCTTCCCGTGTCCCTGCCGCTGTGTGTTAAACGCATGCAGTTCCTATCGTTGCCACAGTGGTGTTCGGCCTGGTCTGCACCGCGGTCTACCTGGTGTGGCGCAACTGGCGGCGCAACTCCACCAAGAGCATGAACTTCGACAACCCCGTCTACCGCAAAACCACCGGCGAGGGAGAGGAGGACGAGATCCACATCGGGCGGACCGACGCCATGGGACACCATGCGCACCACCACCCGTACCCTCAGGGCGTCAGCATGGGAGTTGTGGCAGCGGGAGGTGGCACCTGTCCGCAGTTTATTGCCCTGCCACTCGGGGGCAGCATGCCAGATCCCGGGACTCACTGGTACACAGAGCAGCCCATGCTCTCCACTGCAAAGTGACCTGCAAACAGGGGGCAACTCCTGGAAAAGATGGCCGCTCAAGACACACGCACACACAGTGAGGTCAGAGGTGACTTGGACTGAGTTTGCTAAAGGAATGATCAACATATCATCAAGTGTTACATGCAGTCATTCCCAGCCATATCCTATGCCAGTTCCCATTTGATAAACACCAGTAAGACAAACAGGACTCTTAAAAAAATACCTTTTTTATGTGTGATGAGTCTCATTTTTCCTCAGTGAATGCTGAGAATTAATCACAGAATTATAAATGTGTGCTAGCGTGTTCCTGACTTTGACCTCAGCTGGAATAATGTAGTTAGAGTGGTTCCTCTTTTTGCATTGAGTGAGGCGTGTGCTGCGTGTCTTGTATTTTGTGACAGGGGCTAGTGAGAGACTCTTCATCATCCTTGATGTATTAATTTGGGCTTGGTGTTATTCCTGGTGGGCCCGCAGTGCCCTGGGAATGCTATTAGAGAAGGAGGAGCTGTGAAACTGGGACAGCCCGTGCGTTGATGGGACAATCTGTACAGATTCATGTTAGAGCCAATCACATTGTTGTTGCTGGACTTGTCTTGTGTAGGTTACATTTGTGTGGGTTTCTTTGAAGATTTCCCGTTTTCCCATTCTGCGATTGATTTTTAAAGGTTACTAACTACATTTTGTGCTTTCTCTCTGGTTCAGAGGAAGGCCTTTCAGGGTGAGTTGTCTAACATTTCAAGGTGTAGTTGAACACAGCTGATTTGAGAGGTTATGTATTTATTTGACCTTCAACACCCCTGAGGTTTAGTTAAAGAGCAGCAGGTTTTGCAAGCTGAGAGAAGAAAAAAACTTGAGACATAGAGTATTCAGCTTGTTTTCTTAGAGCAGGGAGAGTTAGAGGGGAGTGGGTTTTACACAGAAGTTCTGTCTTCATTATTGTGGCTTGTTTAGATGTTAAATGGTTTGAGAAAAGCAATAGGCGGCAGCTTTAGGCAGCTGCGGCGTTATGTGGTTGACAAAATTCCTCGAGTGTTAATAATTTTATTTGATCACCTGCTTTTGACTGTGACAAATGTGCACAGAAATACACATGGGGTGCAGTGATAGCAAATTCATGCTGTTCTCCAGAGGACGGAGACAGTGTGCACTTGCCGTGCGTAAACACAAACAGCATGCATAATTGCTCACCAACTGACAATGCAGCCATTCATTGTTTCAGGCAGGATACACGCACATGCACGCACGCACACACAGTCTCAACTTCCCACGATGGCTGATATCTGAGTGGACAGTTTTGGATAGCGCCATGTGGGAGAGCCCGGCGGGTGGCTGCATGTCTAGAAAGACCTGTCATGTGATGTAACCACAGAAACCCAAAGTCAGGGGGTGATGTAATGAGGGTGATACCAACTTGTCATGTCAGTAAACATGCTTCATAACTGTGCCCCCCCCCCCCCCCTCCCCCCCCCCCCACACACACACACACACACACACATCTTTAACACATATACGCCATTCACAAACCTTAAAAGTCTCGTTGTGTGTAAGTGTGTGTGTGTGTTCATTAATATGCATGTGTGCTAACGTTCATCCCACAGCCATATCTGAACTGTTTTGTATGCTCTTTGTTGCACAACCCTCTTAGAATGCCTTCTGCATTGTGTACTGCATGGAAGAAAACTGTGCGTGGAAACAGGTGTGTTAGTGTGTATGTGTGTGTGTGTGTGTGAGACTGTGGAAAAGCTGCGAGGGTGCTTTTTGATTCATTGGTTTGTAAATATGTTTTCATAAAGTTTTTGATAATGTATTATATAATTATGTAAAAGAGAAGCTGTACATAAGATTTTAGATAAAGTGTTGACAGGTATATTAATTTATTTGTATAAAGGAGAGCACTGCATTCCCTGATTGTAAAACAAAAACAAAAAAAATCCAAATCATCCACCAAAGTGGTTTGTGTTGTTTCTTGCTGTGCATCATTTCGCGTCCTCTTTTTTCAGTGCAACACTTTTTTGTTGTTGTTAACCCTCACAAAACGTGGAGACCCTTCCCCCAAAACCCCCGCATCTTTGTAACACCTCCCAGCCTCGGTGTCAATGAGACGATTGAGTTTTGTTTATTTGTGCCTTTTGTTTTTTTTATTCTTGCGTTTTCATGAAATAGACAGGGATCAGCCATCCACTGTACATGCAATGATGAACTGTGTTAAGACCAAACTGATTCCACTTTTTTGATTTCATGTATTGATTACTTTTGAATATCTCTATATATTGATATATAAAATATGATTGAAAATTTGTTCAGCCTGTGCTGTTGTTTTTATTATTTCCTTTTGCGAATGACCCGATTCCACCCAACACTTTTTTACCATTAAGGAGCTTTCACATAAGATGGGTTGCAAAATGAGTTGCTTTAGAGCTGCACTACATGATGCTTTTATATCAACAATAGCTCAAATGCATGTGATCCAAAAAGTGATATGACAGGCTATTCCAGTAGGTCCCCTCTTTGTAGTTTTAATTATGCTAGTTTTAATTGCCTTTGCATTAACTGCCCTACATTTACAAAACATGTTTTTCATTTGAATCTTTAATGCATTCAGTTGAATAGCCCTAACTGAGCATTTTAGGTTTACCTAGATTAGCAAAGCACCTCAGTTCTCTAGAAATCTCCGTAAACTGGGAGCAGTCATTTCAATTACAGTGGTGGAAATAATTGTTTAATCCCCAGGGGAATTTGTAGGTTTGCAGTGTCTAATTTTTCTGGTAGTTTCACTTTAATGGAGAAAGACAATGTCAAACAAATATTTAGAAAAATAAATAAAAGAAAATAAAAATAAAAACACGAGTCAGAGGAGCCTATAAAGAGTTTATATAGTGTGTCTTGGCAAAGCAAATACGCTTGGAACAACAGTGGTCTCAGAGCACCATTCTGATTGCAAAAGCTAACAGACATGGCAGGTTTAAGAGAAAAAGAAAATCCAGAAAAAACACATTATACGCACAGTATTAATTGATTTGCAATTTAGTGGATTAAGTATTTGATCCACACAGATGTGTGAATTCTGTGTCCCACAATTTGGCCACTTCCCACAATTTCATCCTTCACCTTGTTTAGAGGAAGAAAAATGTTGAGTATTTCACAGTCATGCATGGAGGTGGAAAAATTATGCGTTGGGGCTGTTTTCTGCTAAGGGCAAAGGACTACTTCACATTATTAAGTGGCCAATGGATCGGGCCATGTACTATAAAAACGAGAACCTCCTTCCCACAGCCAGAACACTGAAGATGATTTGTGACTGAGGCTTCTGGCATAACAATGACCCAAAACATACCACCAAGACAACAAAGGAGTGGCTAAAGAAAGAGCACATTAAGGTCATGAGCTACAGGCACCCCGCCCAAAATCTCCCCTGAGATGTGTGCAAACCTGGTGACCTACAGGAAACATGTTACCTCCCCCACCGAGTACCTAGTCACGTTTTGCTTAAAGATTAATTACTTATTTCTCTCAGTGATATCCAAATCAATTCATAAGTTTTAAGTACCCAGC
>VURO01019680.1:9341-37733 GCA_015108175.1 Pelvicachromis taeniatus
GCAAAGACTTTTTTATTGGTAACTGTAAGGCAAAATATTGGAAATGTTACTGGAAAAACAGCTGATAGGATGTCCTGAACATCCAGGAAATTTCACTTGACATATAATAAAATGTACGCGTGAGCTGATTCCATCATTGCACAAATGCTAAAAACAGTGTCAGGTCCCATTAAGGAGAATAGTGTGGCTGCATGTGAGCCACAGCTTTGTACTCAAAGTAACTCAGAGTAATTGTGAGGGAACATAATCAGCTGCAGAGAAACCACTTCAAGGGTTTTCATACTGTGTGATGTTGTGAAAATCAGCTAAGGCCAAAAGTGAGTTTAGTGAGCAGAATAAAGCTGCAGGGTGACTGATGAGTTGACAAAGAGGGAAGAAGATGACTCATCTGGAGGTTCAATCTGCTGAAAGGTCCCTAAGTAATTGCCTGGTGCCACTAAATATTAGACTGAATGAGTGTGTGTCTTTGCACAGGAAGTGCATAGACCAAAGCAGCAAATCTGCTAAGACACGCGTGTGCACACAGTGAGACATCAGAAACACAGGAAGAAGGCCAGAGAGGAGGAGTTACTTCCACAAAGCATTTTCACAAAATTGTAACTCCCCATGCCAACTTATTTCCTGTCCATAAGGCTGCTCCGCCTTACCATCCAGCATCTTCCATAGATCAATGGCCCCATCTAGTGGGGGAGAGTGGTAAGTACAACAGTGTAGAACCCTACATGTTAGTGGTTTTCTGCTTGTTTGTTTTCATCCATTTTCAAAAAAAGCAGCAGCTCACAGCTCTGTTTACCTTTGTGCTATGAGACAACAGCACATCAGCGGGCAACTAAACTTTATTATTTCAAAGTTCAAAGTGTTTTTTTTAAATTTACTGAATCATTTGATCTTTGCTCATTTATCATTAATAAACAAACATATCCTGAAGGATAAAGCAGGTAATGAGGAGTCACTGGTAGATCCACAGTGATGTTTTCAGAGCAACAGTGTATGAATTAATGCTTCAGCATCTTTAGGTTATACTAACATGTTAGGATCGAATAATTAGGAAGCTAAGTGTAATGCAAACCAAACACACAATCAGTCTTAGTCTTTCTGTACTGTGACAGCCACATGGGACTGTGTAGCTCTTCTGGTTCCATTTGTAATGTTTAATGATTGATCAGGTGATAAACTGATAATACGTCAGAATTTATAGCACATTCACACCTACAGGCCAGTGGACACTCTTTCAATGATGAGGATGGACACATCCTGGAGAGGGTGGAACGCTGGTTTGAGCGCAGAGCCAAGGAGGCCATTTATGTGAAAAGGGAAAGACCATCTCTGAATGGAGGAGGGGGCCTAAGGGTACATCTGTCACCATGTTACAATGCTGTGATTGCAGCCATTCCCCAACTCTCTGTGAATGGTACTCATGGCCTTTGATCAGTGGTTGTTGATCAATGATCATGACAGTTTGCATATTAATGATGAAGGAACTGACCTCCCAGCCCATTGTTCAATCAGTGGTGCTGGTTTCTGTCATTATGCAAATGTCTGTTTATAAGGTTGGAAACCTGCAGTCAGCTGAGACTGAAGAAATCACTTGGACTTATCTGGAGCATAGGTCAAGACAATCCAGACAAGTGCACGATATTTATTAGCAAAAGTGTAGCACAGTAATTCAAAGTATCAAAATAACCATATGAATGTTTGTGTACTTTAGGTGCTTTTCAGCAAAACTGGAAAAAATCACTCAGACTCAAGAGAAGCCGCTGGATTACAGCTAATATGACTGCTGACTGTTAATCAGCACAAATCATTCCAGGTCATATAGATGTACTGGATGTTAAGTAGAGGCTCATCAGCATCAACGGGTTACTGAGAGTCGTGACGCCATGATCTATGGAATCAAATGCATTTGTTAAACCATCTGACGATTTGCCAGAATATCCTTGAGGAAGTCCAAAAATCTTTTTCCATGTCCTCTACCAACCTCTCCCACATTCAAGTATTTGCTTCAGACTGCCCAAGTTTCATTGATCACTAGCAATGTGTTGGCCTATTATCCTCCCCCTGCTGGTACTGCAAATTCAGCTTGTATGTTCATTTTAGGTTTAGGAATATGGCAAGTATTCTGAGCGCACGTAAAAACATTTTTTAAAAACGATTTTGCAAGTAGAAGTGTTGCATTTTGAGGAGAACGTTATTTTGAGCGAAGAAAAGCTTAATTTGAGCAAACAAAATTCATTACTGTGTGCAAAATATGTATTCCAGTGTTTGCCATTATCCATATACACGTAATAGTGACCCCTCTGCTCAGTTTTTGCATTTGCTCAGATCTCTGTGGACCTGCTCTCAGTGTGTCGCTCTCAACATCTCTGCTCCCTGCCTGCTCAACTCTTTCTGTACAGCAGTATATTTGTGCCACAAAACCAACCAATCACAGACTTGCATGCAAAAATTCTGATTGGCTACGTGCCCTCAATTTTTTATTTTTATTTTTTTTACATACGCTCAGAATACTGGCACAAAAATAACGCCATAAAAAAAAATGCCATATAGGAGAGGCAAAGCATGGCATCCACACTGTGGACTAGTGTGTCTATTATACAGACAGATCCCAGTCTGACACAGTGCAGTGAGGACAATCAGCTTTACAACTTTGCCACTGTTTGTTTTTGATTATGCATCAAAAATGCGTGCTATATTTTTTCCACATTTCTGACTTGTAGTGGGAGAGCAGAAAGCTCATGGAAAGGGCCTCTACAAGAGGCATTCTCTGGACAATTCATTGCTTTACATGCTGTTGAAAATGTTGCAAGATTTCTATATTCGATGGTCACATAAAGGCCATGCAGTAACACTGTTGGCATATATTGACATATTCTTGTCAATATTCTTGATATTTATAACTGAGTTATTTGTATATATTAGTGCTATTTCTTACATTTGTAAACTTTGTAACACATTCTATTATTTAAACGGTTTAGTCTGTTACTGCCTTGTCTAATTTCCTTAGGGATTAATAAAGTATTCTGATTGGCTTTCTGAGGCTAAGCTGGCAAAGCAAACCCAGTTGAATGATCTCAGTTGTCTGAAAATAATGGCAGCCTTTGATGAATTTTTAATAAATGTCAACACACACAAAAACTTTATTGAGCTTAAATGTTATACTTCTGTCAAATTCTTTCTCTATCACACTGTCAGCACCAACCTGAGACACACTAATGTCCTCTGAGGAGTTTTTCACTGCCCGCAGATCTCTTTAGAAAAGCTGCAAGCTGCTACTGTAGCTGCAAGCAAGTTTAGGTGCTACGTTTAGATGCGATTAGTATGCACGTAGTTAACTGGAACCCATATTACTTGTGTAGGGTAGCAAGAATTATTATGATTAGTTTCATGGCATAACATTAAAGACATGACACTGATACAATGTAAAGTAATCAGTGTGCTTGTATAACAGTGTAAATTTGCTGTAAGCTCTAAAGTGCTGGCAACAAAAGTGAGGTGAAAATGTCCAAACTGTGCCCAGAGTGTCAATATTCTGTGTGGCCACCTTTATTTTCCAACACTGCCTTAACTCTGTTGGACATGGAGTTCACTAGAGCGTCACAGGCTGCCACTAGAATCCTCTTCCACTCCTCCATGATGACATCATGGAGTTGGTGGCTGTTAGAGACCTTGCGCTCCTCCACCTTCCATTTGACGATGCCCCACAGATGCTCAATAGGGTTTAAGTCTGGAGACTGCTTGGCCAGTCAAGTACCTTTACCCTCAGTTTATGTATTGAGGCACTGGTCTGTTTGGAGGTGTGTTTGGGGTTCTTATCATGTTGGAATACTGTGGTCCAGTTTCCAAAGGGAGGGGGTTATCCTCTGCTTCAGTATGCCACAGTACATGTTGGCATTCATGGTTACCTCAATGAACTGTAGCTCCCCAGTGCCAGCAGCACTCATGCAGCCCCAAACCGTGACATCCCACCACCATGCTTGACTGCAGGCAAGACACACTTGTCTTTGTACTCCTCACCTGGTTGCTGCCACATATCCCTGACACCATCTGAACCAAATAAGTTTGTCTTGGTCTCATCAGACCACAGGCAATCCAAGTCCTTAGTCTGCTTGTCTTCAGCAAACTGTTTGCAGGCTTTCTTGTGCATTATCTTTAGAAGATGTTCCTCCTGGGATGACAGCCATGTGATGCAGTGTGTGGCGTATGGTCTGAGCCCTGACAGGCTGACCGTCCACACCTTCAACCTCTGCAGCAATGCTGACAGCATTCATACATCTATTTTCAAAAGACAACCTCGAGATATGACGCTGAACACGTGCACTTCTTTGGTCGACCATGGCGAGGTTTGTTCTGCGTGGAACCTGTTAAACTCCTGTATGGTCGAGGCAACCATGCTGCAGCTCATTTCAGGGTGTTGGCAATCTTCTTATAGCCTCGGCCATCTAGTAACAATTCTTTTTTTCAGATCACCTCTCCAGTGACAGGCATTGTGGAGCACATAACAGACTGTATGACGGTGACATTACTGTGCTGTTTTTGTTTACATCATAAGGACATGGATAAATGTGAAATAACAAAAACATTTAAATGAACAATTACCTGTAACTAATTAGCATAAAGGAGTCTGTCAATAATTGTTTTAAACTGTGGTAAAGCAGAAGACAGAGGCAGAAATCAGGTCATGCAGTTGTTGTGTCAAGAAGGCCAAAATGGCACCACAAGTTGCTGCACTGGACGTGTCTCAGGAGGAGTTGGTAAGTTAATGAAATATGTCCAATTTCCAGTCCAAGCCTGTTAAAAAATCAATGAATCTTTATTTTTCAGGTCTTTAACACGAACAATGAACATAAGCAATATTTTATTAACACAGCTGCCCAAGTTCTCATAGAGGCCTCTGGGGTCTGTGTACAACATCACTGGCTCTGACAGATGCAGGACTGGTAGTGATGGACCCACGGAGGCACTGATAATCATAAACATTTGAATTTTTAATCAGCCACTCCAGAAAAAGAGCCCACCTAAGACCCAGCTGATTGTTTTGCTTGCAAGCAGGAACAATGAAGTCAGTGAAAAGCGGCTTTAATTATGGTGAACAGGGGAAGTCTTTCAGAGGAGAGGACTTAGATTTCCGGTGATGTAAACACTCAAGTATTTTATTGCATTTATTTCGTTTTTTCTTTGATCTTGACTTGTAGTACCACTAATACGTCTTTTACCATCACTTCACTCTGCTCCGGTGGCAATCTGCCACAGAAGTCTGTCATTGAATGGACATCATAATTTGACTGGCCACAGATTTTGTCCTGCCTAATGGACCAAAGCTGAGAGCACAAGCAGTATAGAATGACATCTGGTGGCTAGGAATAGGAAGTGCATCTCTGAGCCTCTTTAAATTTGAAGTATTCACACATATTCAAATAATAAAATACATTCACATAATGTGTGAACACACAATGTGTGCAACGCATACACAAATAAAGGAATAAAAACGCTTAATCGCTTTATAAAAGCTTATTGTGCTTTATGCACAGTGCTGTTAAATGCCCGGTTTCCTCTAATTAGTGCAGTTATCATGTAAAGACACGATTTTCTGATCATGCAAAATGCTTCCATATGTAGATGCAAAGTATGAAGTGTGTAACATAAACAGACTGGCCTTTGCAAGTTCCAACAACAGCTGAGGTTGCTGGTTGGATCAGATCTTGATAAGAGGAAAGTTTTATTGTTTTTTTACATCTAAATATATGATCCTAAAGCAGGCCAAAATATTTGTACTTGGACAAATCAAATGTGCACAGTTTATTGTACCTTTGAAATCTGTTTTTATATTTACTCTCTACTAGCACTCATTGTGAAACACTACTGGGACTGCGGCTGAAAGAATAAAAACTAAAACTGTCTTTAACCTCTCCAACTGAAATGATTTGGAGTAAAGGCGTTATTTTTTATGCAGACTCAGGGTGCTGGGTGTTGACCAGAAATATAGTAATAATAATAGTATGTTAAAATAATGTTTCCATTCTATCAGGCTGTATTATAGAGCATCAGATGGTATAGGAAGTAATCTCTCTGTGTAGGCAAAATCTAAGCTGTTGTGTCCGGCACAGTTTGCCATGAAGGTGATGTGGAGTACTGAAGACTTCTCCTTCCAGTCCAACTATAGACAGTGTGTGTTCAATCAGGCACAGAGGGCTCTTGGCAAATTGTTGCATATTCTGAGTAAGAGTCCTTGCCTACTTGCAGGAGTCCCAAAATACAAGCTGAATTGCTCCAAAATATCAAAACAGTGTATGTGTAGTGTGGAGCGTCCTTCACTGCTAAGTTGCTTGGTTTGTGCTTATGATTACAGATAAACTACCGTTCTTTGTTTATTCATTTTTCTTTTCTTTTCTTGTTTATTGACTCTGTGAAGCCAGCTTCTGTGACAGTACTTGAGTCTACAGCAATCAAATATATCGTGTCATAAACCTCAGCCCTGCGACAGACTGCTGACCTGTACAGTGTGTACTCTTGCACCATGACGACTGGGATATGTACCCAGTAACCCTGGAACTCTGAACTGGGAAAGCAAAACATAGATGGACCGTTCCAATCCCGACACTCATATCTTTATGACATAAGGTTGTGATGCTGAAAAATCTGTTAACTTACACAGTCAGCATTTTTGCCCACTTTCCATTGTGGCTTCAAACAGGTTAAACTGTAATGTAGTAAGTCCTGCTGACTACAGTGCATAAAGGCTTTCCTACAATGCTTTTCATACTGTAGCTCATAGCTAGATTAACCAAGTTAACCCCGAGTTATCTTAGTGAACTAATAAACACCTTTGTGTGACTTGTTAGCTGCTACTGATATTAGATTGAGCCGCACAACAGAAAGACATCGTGGGCCCACACCAGTCCACACACAGGCTGTTAGCTCTCAGTGACAGTCACATGATCTGCCTGCAACAAGGTTTTTTCCCCCTAAAGTTCAAAACAGAAAAAGAAGTTGATTTTTCTAAAGAGATAAACGAAATGTGTAAATTATGTCTGTGTAGTAAATGTTCTAAATGTCTCAGTGTCATAAAACACATTTTTATCTATTGTTTTACATGTGAAACTGTGCAGTTTCACTACACAGCACCAACATTTATGAAAACGGATTACACATTAACACACAGAAAAATGTAGCTGTGTTCTTGTCATCTCCCTGGTGCAGTAGTAATGACATCACTCACTCTAGATTTTAGTGATAAATGAGCATTTCATGCTAGAACCTCTGGCTCTGCATACACAGGATCCTAAATCCAGTCTTTCTTATTGTGATAGGATCTATGGTTTTAACACAGACGTCCCCAGAGTAGAGTGCCGCTCACACACAGAACTATAATAAAATGATTCAATTTCAGCTGAAAACTGATGTGAAGGGTGTCTCAATCTCCAACAATCAAACATATCATACACCCTACATTCAGTGGACAGATCAGTCTGTCCAGCAGAAGGTGTTTCCACTCATGATGGAGGAATTTCTCCAATATGATTTGTGCTTTTCACTCTGACATCCCAGCCTACCTGTGTTTCTGTATCTGACTCATGCTGGCAGCAGGGGGTTTCCCACCACCCCCCTGCCAGTGACTGGAATTGCCATAGCAACCAGTCTGACTCTAAAATTTACCATCTCTGATCCTATGTGTGTGTGTTTGTGTGTGTGGACGGGTATATACATCTTTGTGGGGACCGAAAATCGGAAGTTTACTATACTCGTGGGGACTAACAGCCTTGAAGGCATTTTTGAGACTAAAAACGTGTTTTTAGTGTCAGGGTTACAGATAGGTTATGGTTAGGTTTAGGGTAAGGGTCAGGGTTAGCCATTCATTGTGATGCTTAAGGTTAGGGTAAGCGGCTAGAGAAAGCATGAGATGTCCACACGAGGATATAAATACACACGTGTGTGTGTGTGTGTGTGTGTGTGTGAGGGGGGCAAGACTTTTGCACAATACTGTATGTCATTATCCACTGGTTATATCAGTGTACCACATTTCATCATAGAATTGTAAGAATTCATGAACACTATTCAGAGTCATGTCGGTCTGAATAAACCTTTGTGTATCCTTGATCAGAGTAGAACGTTCTCATGTGGTTTCATGCCACAATCATATTTTAAAGTTATTTTTTTTAAATAATTAATAACGGCTGAGTGTCACATGCAATTAAGAGAACAATCATGTTGCTATAGAAAGACATCTCCATAACAATGCCAGCACAGCTGAGACATTTTCAATAGCAAATACCATAGAGTATACTCTGACACCATTAATAATTTGTAATAGTCAGCATCATTATATGTGCTGCTGTCTCCATCAATCTTGTAGAATCTCTGGTATTCTACAATACAATACAATACAATACAATACAATACAATACAATACAATACAAGTAAAATAAACCAACAAGTTTTTGTTAAGTCATGAAATCATCATACCTTTACTGTTGTTTCAGTGCTCCTTTTTCACTCACTGTTTAGGTTTTAATTAAAAATGACCCCAGTCTTTAGTTTAGTATTCTAAACTGTAGTTTCTTTACTGGCTGGTATAGCCCACACAGGTACCAATATGCTGATCCTTTTACCACCGTACCAACAAATACATCTAATACCTCTAAGCTTCCTGCACAAACCTCTCACTTTGCAGCAACTAACACACTGAAAGAACCTCAGACCAATTAGCTCTGAAAGCTGTGATTACATGACAGAGTGAGCTCTCACGAGCATCATTTCTCACCTCGCATGAGCCAACGTGCGTAGGTACTGAACCTGCGAACACATGCACTAACTGGCACAACCTTTACCTTAGTGTCAAAACACTGACTGCAGCCACCTGCTAATCTGAAGTTAAACAGACGCTGTCGCCTGTATGTTTATATTCTTTCCACTGCAAGTTGCCATCAGTGCTGCCAACAAAAAGTAATGAATTAACATGAGGGTCAGTCCATGCTCAGCTGGCTTGGATCAGAACAGAATTACAGAACTAAATTACACCGCCTCACCCAATTATAAACCAGTAAACCGTCTGAGACAATGAATTGTAAATTTCTTAATTTAGATTTGATAATGAATAGAGGTCAAATATGGAGACTAAACTCAAAGTGATTAACTCAGTAATTTGCCATTTTGCATTAGTGTGTGTTAAGTTAGGTCTGATTGCATCAGTGAGTCAAGACAGGAGTGTATTTGTAGCCAACATGATACAGTTGTACGTTGCTATAATATTATATATTAAAAGCAGTTTTTAAAAACAGTATTTTGTCATATTAGAGTTCAAGTTTAAAAAGTCACTGCAAAGAAGCATCAACTATCTTCTGTCACCACCAGTTAAAGTTGAGCTGATGTAGGTGGTTAACCATCACAGAGAGTTGAATGTACTGAAACACACACAGAGGAGGAGAAACAACATTTGCTATGGTTTCCTTATAAAACTGGAAACCATAGCAAAACAACCCAGTGAAACCTAGGCCGGCAGCTATGATGTCCCTTAACATCATAGCCGAGGCTCCACCCGCTGCTCAAACTGTTCAGTTTACAATTTATAAGCATTTTGTTGTAAAGTCAGTCATACACAGCTGATCCTGTAGAGTCCATGTAGAGTCCTGCAGAACTAAGACAGCTCCTGCCAAAAAGCAATGAAGAGAGAAATCAGAAGAGAACTGCTCATGTTTGTGAAAATATGTAAATACATTATGTGTAAATTCTTGATGTAACTGAAATGTAAATGATATAAAATGTTACTCATATCATTTCACTTAAAAATGGTGGGAAACTGACTTGGTGTCAACTTAAATGTACCTTGATTCATAGTCACAACTGTTGCCTGACTGTGTACCCGCTCACTCACTGGCCCAGTGGGAGTCTGAACCTCGATTTTCAGCAGCAGTGAGTCACCGGGGAATAAAAACAGCTCCCCTTCACTTATACCGTCAATAAAATGTGGGGGAAAAAAACAAAAACCATGTGGGAACAGATGAGGGGAACAGAAAGGAAGGTGACTCATACATACCCGTTTGCCCGCTTGGCACAAACACACACAGTGGACATGACAAATGAGACATGAGAGAGAGTGAATGACAGCCAATGTCCTGATGACTACGCTCCGAGGACAATGGTGCATCAGGTGTTGGTGGGTGGCTACTGAGCGGACATCGTCACAGGGAACAAAGCCTGCTCCGGTCACATGATAGATGGCGTTGGCTGGACCATAAAGGTCATTAATGTTAGTCAGGATTATTCATAGTTCGTGCCCACACGTGAAAATATCAGCTGCTGAGTCACATTAAGTTCCACGCTGGCTACGAGTCAGCATGGGGGATGGATGTATGCACGTGTCCTGCAGATGAAATCATATACATGGTGACAGAGCAGATATTTAAAGTTATCAAATCTTAGGAACTGGAGATTTTATATAACTCTATTTCATATAATCCTTTTGTATGAAACAGTCTGCATTATTAGCATATTGATGTTTTCAGATTTATTTCTCTGCATTTTCCAGATTTTTTTTAACCTACCTTTAACTTGTAGTAGTAGTAGTAGTAGTAGTTCACAAGTATGATAAATTTCTTCATGCGTGCTTAAGATAAAACCTAAAATCCATTTGATTATTCTTCCTAAGCATGGTAGAGTTCCTCAAAATTTCCTTATTAGTCTGATATGCTCAGTGAAATATCACACCAGATTTCAAGTAAACTGTAACAAAAAAAAGCAATCCAATGTAGTGGAAAGGATAGTGTGATTTTAATTTAAAAGATGACTTTCAGCAGGTTGAGCCAGGACTGGTGCTGACGCATTTGCCAAATGCTTCCTGGGCAGTGAAGTTCCACAGGTAAGAACACCTTAGGGGAGATCAAACACTTTAGGAGCAACAATTCTAAGTTCTGATGAAGCCAAAACTCACTGGAGCTGCTTTCTGGAAGTGGGTCGCTACCTGAATCTTGGGAGGATCCACTCAAACAGGCTGGTCAAGTTTGAGTGGATCCTCCCAAGGATCCACTTGGGAGGATTGCGGATGAGTTAGTGTCATTGGTATTGAAGTTTCACCGGAGCCCTCGGTGGATGTACCTGCGGCGGGGCCTGAAAGCAATGTAAAGAGCCACAGGTGGAGAGACAGCCAGGCAAAAGCGGAGTCGCAAAAGTTCTGCATCAGAGTACTGAAGTGACTGGGTGATGAGCGCTGGAAAACACAACCCAGGTGAGCACGGACCAGACAGACACGATGTCGATGGATATAGACGGCTGGAAGATCGAACAGAAAGCTGCAGCACGAGCAGTAAAATCCCACAAATGTTGCGAAAACAAATCAAAACAGGAGTACGCTTTAAATACTTGATTCAAGTTGTTGTCATTAACTTTTAAACTAAAATAAAACGATGAGCAGCGGCAGCAGCGGCAGCCGCGCCAGCGTTCACTCAGCCGCCATGATCTCTGATCTGTTTGAAATGTAAGGGAGAGAGAGAGAGAAAAGGCAGGCCAGCATGCAAGAACTCGGGGACCATGACAGACTTCAGGAATAAAATGAATAATGTTTGAGGTCCTGAAAGGCACAAAGGGTTTATAGAGACAAAGAAAAGGTGATAGAAGTGAGTTGAGCAACGGCTTGTGCTACCTGGCTGTAGTTCTTGATGAATCTATGATAGATGTTGGTAAAACCCAGGAACGGCTGGAGTGTGTCCATCTTGACACAGTTTTGACTTTCTCTGGGTCCGTCTTCACCTCCCCACTGTCTTTGGGACAAGTTAGTTAGTTAAGTTCAACAGTTCCTGGGATGCTACAGGCAGGGGGAACTGCTGAGAGAACATAACGTGACAGGCAAAACAGAGTCAGTTCTCAATACGATTTTCATTCCAATTTATGTGAGGAATACATTTGTCCAGCCAAGGGAAACCAATGACTGTAGGTTGCTGGCAGGAAAAGATATAAAAACAATACTCTGGTACTTTCTGGTGGTTCCCAGAAATGACAAGGAGAACTGGTTTAGTTTAATGAGGGATTATTGCCAACAGTTGAACATTGAGAGCCCAAACTGAGAGGGGAGTGATGATGGTTTGCTACACCAACTGTGAATCCCAGTTACTTGGTCATCAAGCAATCTGCGAGAACTAGAAATTCACTTAAGTACTCATTCACACTCTTCTTTACCATTCATAAATTAAATAGCTGTCTAGCTGTCTCTTCTTTGGACAGGATGATCAAACACTCTTTTAAACTCCTCTCTAAGCTTATCAAATGTGCATGATAAAGTTGAATTGGTAATTAAATAAGACAGCCCACTGGAGGGCCTGACCCTTCATCAAACCTACAATAAAGGGAGCCAACTTAGGGAGAATTAACTGATTAAACGATGCTGTTTATTTGATCTAGCCTGTGATGTGTTGCCTGTGGCATTTCATCAAGTGAAGTGAGAATCTGTTAGTGTAATAAAACACCTTGGTACAAGACAGCTGGCTGAATGGCTCCTGAATTTGCAGGGTCCAAAGGTTGGCCAGATTGTTCTGTCATGTTTAACCACAAATTGGACCCAAAGAGCAGACTCAGGAAAATGACAGGTTTACATGTTTTTATTGTAAAATAGAAATGAGTATATTTGAAATATGTAAGTGGCATGGGTGGAAGATTTGTCAGCAGGAACAGAACTGGAGTATCTGCTAGAGAGAAGAGGAGAAGAAACAGCCAAGGTAAGTTTGACAAAATTCAGCAGTATTTGGGATTTGACTCTGATACCTTACTTATTTGTATCTAGCGGTGGTGGTGGTGGTGGACAGGCAGGTAAGTAACAGGGGAGTATGTCTCTTTGCAGGTGCGGCAACCAGATGGGTGGCTCAGGTAAGTGCAACCGGAAGTTTCGGAAGTTAAACTAAAACTAAACTAAAGGTAAAATAGTGACATGGTAGTTTTTAAAAGGTTTATTTCCTGTTAGTCTTAAATTTGTGGGGTCAGACTGAGAGTTAACTTCAGGGAGAGCCAAGGCCAACATAACAACAAAACATCCCTGATAGAAAATAAAAGGAACTTACCTAACTCCAAAGAAAACAAATATACAACCTACACAATAACCTACCTAACAACACATAGACAGAACAAAGCAAAAGGCCCTACAGGCAGTGTGAATACAGTCACATAAGCTGCACATACACTTCCAAAGGCATGTAAGCCTGCACAAGTATGGCAGTCAAAATGGCCAGAGGGCCCAGAAACACAGCTCCACAGGCATTATATTGGACTCTGCTGATTGGCAATTGTGTGGATTCAGGGAGCAGCACCCAATCAGGATGGAGGAGGTGGAGCCTAGACAGAACACAAGGCATTATTTCACAAGAGAAAACCAGCATCCTCCTGGGGGATGTAACACTCCTCCAAGCAACAGGATTCGTGACACAGGGTAATCACACTGGCTTTGGGCAAGCGACATCATAATGGCAAAAACAATCTGGCAGTGAGTAGCAGTGCCAGATGGTCCTTGAATACCCTGAGCCAATGAGTTAATGCAGAAAAGGTGTGGGAGAAACGCCACCTACAGGCAGACCAGGGAGGAATATTGGCTTAATTTACAGTGCCGTGAAAACATACTTGCCTATTTCTGATTTCTGTTTTTTATATTTGTCACATATTTCAGGTCATGAAACAAATAATAATATTTTACAAGGATAACCCAAGGAATTGCAAAAACGCAGTTTGTAAATAATTATTTAATTTATTCTACTGTAATTCATTATTATCAGGATGTCCTAAAAACTCCCATAAAAGCCTTCAGTTAATCCAAAATGCTGCAGCAAGACTCCTGACAGGGACTGGGAAGAGAGAGCAGATTTCTCCTATACTGGCTTCCCTTCATTGGCTCCCTGTGAAATAAAGTGAATTCAAAATCCTGCTCCTCACATACAAGGTCTTGAATAATCAGGTCCCGTCTTATCTTAATGACCAATAGTATCACGTCATCAGTTTGCATCCTGAAGCTCAAGCACACTTGGGTTATACAGCAGGATTTTGATCCAAAACTCACCAGCAAGTCGACCTCTGAATGTCCCCCAACAAATGACTCAATCTCATAAACCCACATTCATGAGACATCAAAGCTGACCAAAAGGAATAATGTTGACCAAATGAGGACGATGAAAACTGTTGGCGTGAAGGATGGTGTACTCTTTTGGAAGATTATGGTATGCAGCTCTCCAGAAGATGTTTTAGTGATTTTAAGGTCCAAAAAGTTAATTTCACTTGAAATATTCTAAACCCCCACGGTGGTTAACACTGTTGCCTCACAGCAAGAAGGTCCTGAGTTCAATTCCACCATGAGGCTGGGGTCTTTCTGTGTGGAGTTTGCATGTTCTCCCCGTGTTTGCATGGGTTCTCACAGTCTCACAGTCCCAAAACATGCACTTAGTGGGGATAGGTTGATTGAAAACTCTAAATTGCCCATAGGTGTGAATGCAAGAGTGACTGTGAGTGCGACTGGTTGTCTGTCTATGTGTGTTAGCCCTGTGACAGACTGGCGACCTGTCCAGGGTGTACCCCGCCTCTCGCCCTAAGACAGTACCCCCCGCGACCCTGAAAAGGATAAGTGGCTGAGAATGGATGGATGGATATTCTAAAGCAGTTTGACAGAGTTGCATTAAGCTAAATTGCCCATACAAAACAATAGCAAATCATCGGTATATGTTCCATTATTTTTTTTCTTATTAATTCTTGCTCCCTCTTCTTTTTGATCCCCTCCTTATGAAACACATTATTCAAAATATCTTCTAACACACACTTTATATACAGGATTACACATCAGGGCTACATAGTATTATGAATTGTTCCGTTGGCGAGGGTGACGCTAGCCAAATAGCTAGCTAGCTGCTCTTTTATTTAAAATGTCCTAATTTGTGGCAGCCTTTTTTTTTGTTTGTTTGTTTGGTCAGATTTTATATTTATGGGTATCTAATTGTTTCACAGTTTCAGTTTGGTGTTACTCACTGGACTAATAGTGGATTTTGGTTTAAACCTCTTATCACCAATATGCCTTTCCACAGTTTGGGGAGTTCTTAAAGAGATATTTTAAAAGTTGTGGTGACATCATGCCTTAAGATGTAAATTTCTATAAATTTAAGTAAATTCACTTTTGTTTGAATTTTGTTTTTATGATTTGTGGGAGCAAAGCTTAAAATGACAGACAACAATGAGGCACATTCTTATAGGAGATTTTAAAATGGGACATGTTAAAATAAAACCCAAAGGTGGTGGACTTCAGAGCACAATGAGACACAGCAGAATTATAAGAAAATGTCTATTCAACAAGCATGTAGCATCTAATCTGGAGGCTCAGAGAGTTACCAGGTGGAGCCACTGGAGAGTGGGTGGGCAGGATCAGCTTTTAACAACAAAATAGATGACTGACTGGGACAAGAAACAGCTGGTGCACTTACCATATTCTACTTGTGGTGCACAAGTAGAATATGGTAAGTCACAGAGTAAAAACAAGTACCAAAGAACAAAGGATTAGCCAATGGATGCCAGAATATGTCTTCTGAGGCTCTGTTGCTTCTCTCTCTATGGCACAGCCATCACTTGTCCTGTTCTCTTACTCCCCTCTCTTTATACACCTCTACACCTCGGCTGCACATCCGAGTGACTATGCAGTTTTTAGGCCTCTTGTCAAAGATGGGAGAATTAAAAAATGTCAACAATGACAAAATCTAAAGACTGCTGCAGAAAGATATTTTCTGACTACATCCTTTAGCTTACCCCTTGCTGAAAATTTGTCTTTTAATCTTAATTTTCATTCATAAGCCACTTTGTTCCTGTGTGACTCACTGCACTGTTCCTGCACACACAGAGATATAACACATTGTCTTCATTAGATGGTATTTTTCCAACTAGTGGAGTTTGATCCACTAGTACCATTACTTTTTCATAACATACTACTACTCATCCTTATGTGTCCTGTATTATAATTCATGTGTAGCCCACACTCTGTCACTCATGAGGTCAGCAGGCCTAAATGGATGGGAGGAGTACACTCATAGTACTGAGTCACAGTTCTTGTGTGGTAGTGGGTCATTTGGACATATTTCTCCAACTCAGCTCACTACTCCTCAGTGCCCTTGAAGATCCAATCCGGCTGGGGTCATTTGTATGCAGCCACTGTAGGCGATAAATCAATGTTACTTACCTTAGATGCTTCTCATGCTCACATTCAATCTGATTGTCTTTCTGTAGGGTACCTTTACCTGAAGAGTGTCAAATAGCATCTGCTTTGCAAATCTAGAGGTACCTGTCCTTCACATGAGGCATGCAAGCAAACATTTAGGTTCTATTTATGGAAAAGAAGGAGGAATCACAACCAGTTAAGCCCTCTGAAGAGAAAATAGTCGCTGCTGTAGTAGAGAGAGCCTCATTAAAGTGAATGATGCTTGGAAGAAAAAGTATTATAATACACCAATGCTTCATAACATAACTCTGTAAATATGAGCAAAGTCAGAGAACAACAGTAAGAGACAGTAAGAAATTATGATCTGCCTTTGAACCGTGAAGACCCCAGAGAGAATTTTAATCAGCAAATAAGATTGAAATTCTGATCTCCCAGCATGCAGTCTGGAAATGCTAGCTTACACCTAAAACGCCACAATCCAGTGTTTGTGAAGACTGTTGAGCAATTAACCACTGGCTAGCATCTGGCTTCAGTATAAGCTGAATCCTCTGTGCAAGCTGTTGTGTTCTCAGCTGATATGTTTACTGCTTTTATCAAATAAATCTGAGTAAATCCACATACTAGAACATTATGCTCATTATTGCATTACACAGCCAATGGCTAATACGCTTAGCCCAATAGTGTTCCTGTTGTTACTATTCTTAAGAATGAAATGTTTAAACTACAATAACAAGTCAGAAGAGGTTCTGTGAGGCCGTTTACAACAGGTTACCTAAACAAATGTTCTTTTTAACAAATAATCGTATTAATTAGTCACATCTAACTCATTCAGCCAAGTATCATGAAATGATCTGTGTGAATAATTATTTTTAGTGGTGAGAATAACAAGTTACAGTAGCAGTTGATTGTGTACACATTTTTAATAGTACTGTAGATAAAATACAAAATAGACACATAACAAAATATTTCATTACTCAGAAAAAAGCTGTTTATTCCAAAATGATTACATTTCAATACATATTTTGTTACGTAAAAGTCATATACGCAGAGCAGAATATTCTCTTGCTTTGCATCTTTTTACTGTGTAGGAATTATTTACATATGTATGTATTTAGTGATACATAATAGTGAGACAATCCATCCATGAAGTGAGTATCCATCATCAAATGAATGAATGGAAAATTAAAAATTTAAATTAAAATAAAGTCAGTCATTACGAATAAGCATAATGATATTAATGATACTGGTTGCAAAATATTTGTGATTACCACAAGTCTACTTAAACATGAAAACCTTTCTCGTGACGAAGCTGGAACGCATTGTTGGGTCACAGATTATGTTTGACACTGTGTTCTTCCTCATCTCCTCTCCTTCTCATTCACCTCTGCACCTCAATTTTGCCTCAGGGTGACTGTGCAGGTTTTAGGTCTCTTGTTGATATTCAAAGTCGCACTTTCACAGTAAGGCGTGGAATAGAAGGAAGCAGTAAATCCCAGCATAGCAACTCAAGTTGTCTTTGCCTGTGTGTCTCACTGTTACAAGTATTTTTATATGGTTGTATAATAATATGTATAAAATTATGGTCAGAGGGTTAAACTGATAAATGCCACCTGATGAGCTTTTAGCTTCCAGACCTGAAGTCCTGCAAACCAGAAGTCTAAACTTTTGGAAAATATGTTATTTAGTGTTCATAGTAATGAATTTAAAAGCCAAACAGTCCCCTCACCCCCAACCAGTCAAAGCAGATGACTGCCCCTTCCTGAGCATGGTTCTGCCTGGGGCTTCTTCCTGTTAAAATGGAGTTTTTCCTTCCCACTCTCACCAAAGTGCCTGCTCATTGGGGGTCATCTTATTGTTGGGGGTTTCTCTCTGTTTTCTCTGTATTATTGTAGTCTCTTTAATTTACCATATAATATGCATTGAAACAACTGTTGTAGTGATTTTGGACTATGTAAATAAAACTGAATATTTCTTAAGCAAATTGGGAATATTGGACATTGTAGCTCAGGAGGTAGAAGCAGGTCATCTAACAGGAAGTTTAGCGGTTTGATCCCTGCCTACTACAGTCTGTATGCCAAATATATTTGGGCAAGATACTAAATCCCAAGTTGCTCATCCATCAGAGATTAAATGTTAGATAGAAAGCACTTAAGTATAGAAATAAGTGCTGTGCAAATGGGTGAATGATGGATCTTGTAGTGCTTTGAGTGTTCAGGTAGAGTAGAAGAGTGCTGTAGCAAGTGCCAGAGACATTGTTACAATCCATATTTACTCACACATTATCTATGCCATTTTTCTCTGATAGTTTCTCAGAAACTACCAAACCAGCCTTGAACGTACAAACTAGTAACTAGAATATAACAAGTGTGACAAAATATATGTTGTACATAAAATTTCGGAATCAAGGCAAAATGAAAGCTGGCGCTGGTTTAGCTCAGTTGGATAAGCGGCCGACCACATGCCGCATGGCTGAAAGCGGCCGACTCAGATTTGAGTCCGACCCGCGGCCCTTGCCGTATGTCTCCCCCTCTCTCTTCCCCCCCACGTTCCTGACAGTCTTCACTGCATCAGTCTAATAAAGCCGAAAAAAAGACCAAAAATATATAAATATATTAAAAAAATAAAATATGCAACAATGGTGGAAGCAAAACAAGAGCAGCAAACAAGATTTTTTCTTTGTTGACATCAAATAAGCACAGATGGACAACTTGCGATGAGGTGTCTGCACTCGTGCTTTGTTCCATTTTGTAGCACAATAATTTATCACACAATTATCTGATATGAATCAAAGAAATGTTGTACAATATGATAAAGATGGAATCCTGTTCTTCAGGGATTTCAAGGAGGAAGGCCATCCAAACATCTCTTTATCCAGAACCACAACACTCTCACTCAAACTCAGGGCAAGCTCACCACCAGTGTTGGTCAAGTTACTTGAAAATAGACATTTGATTAAGGCAGAAAACCTTTTTTCTGTATATTCCAGCATATAAAGTAAACTAATTGCTTGTGTTATTACTCACTCTTTCAAATACATGCTAAAGTAAAACACAGAAAAAAATTAATTAAATCAAATATTTAGCAGCACTGAGTCCTGTTGCTCTTAAATCTATTTCCACCTGTTTAGCAGGAGTGGGGAGGTGGAGGTTTGCCCGGTGCCACAGCGGTCATGTCAGTGGGGGGATCCGGGGGTTTCTCTGTGAATGTCACATTCCCGTGGCAGCGTGCTCGGTGCTCGCTCAGATTTGAACTTTAATTTTTCACTGTAGAAAGAAGGTTTCCTCCCACGTAGTGTGTACAGCAGACACTAATGTTTTTGTCACTTTTTACGGAATCAATCTCAAAGTAATGTGAGTACTTCCAAGCTTTAACCACTGCATGGTCGTACTCTCTCCCAAACCTTCTGTAGATCCTGGTGGTGTGGACCCGTGAATTGATGTCTTTTTCACTCTTGGTATACAGCTTGATATCATCAATGTAGAAGTGGTGTCAAACAATTGGTCCATTCGTAGTTGGTATCCATAGCCACTGTTGTTAAAGATCTTACTGAACGGCTTCATGCCTATGCAGAACAGCAGTGGAGACAAAGAAGTAAGTACTTACTTTTTCCCGAAGGAAGCGCTCCAAAAGACAGGGGAAACAGGGTGGCATCCTGGTACAGATCAAGACTTTCGTGAAATCACTTGGGGTAAAGAAACATTGTACTATTACAGATGTGCTACCATCTTTTCCTGCTCTCTGGGACTGGTCCAGATACAGATTCAGTTGTCATTGCTGGATCCAGCCTTTTGGACCTCCTGCTCCCTCAGATCTGCTGGAAAATCCTCCACCTGTCTGACAGTGGGGTCCTACAGAGGTGACGTGACTCCCAGAAACCTTTGCTTGCTGGGACATGCTCCTGTTATCGACAAGCATCAGATGGCCCTGTTAAACGCCAGATCACCGGCAAATAACACTTTTATCTAATTCCTGATGGAAACTTGGTGAGTCTTCTTCTTTCATGGAACTCCTTCCCCCTCATTGGTAATTTCTCAGCTCTCTCCGGACCACTGGTATAGGTGGTATAGGTATAGGCTTGCTTCAGTATGTAAAAGCCAATTTCATTGTCAGCTTTTGGACTGAACTCCACTCCCTCAGTTACATCTAACTCGGTGTATCATCCACCAAAATGTGTTAAGGATTTTAATCTTGAATTTGCTGACTTACAGGGGAGTCTTATGATAAGATATGACCGTGTTTTAATTCTTGGTGATTTTAACATCTATGTTTGCTGTATGACTGGACCTCTAGTAAAAGACTTCTTCACCCTTATTGATTTATTTAATCTCACTCAGTGAGGGATCCAACTCATGAAAAGGGTCACACACTGAGTATGTGACCTTTTTCATGAGTTAATGCTGCCATACGGTCTGAACCGTATTACGGAAATCAAAGACTGTGGGATATCAGATCATTTCCCTGTGATGTTTAATATGGTGGTGTGTAACCCAGAGTTGAACAACAAGGGACCTGTGCGTCAGTTGTGCATGATAAATCCATCAACCGCTGTTCAGTTTTCCCCTGCTTACACTAACTCTGCCCTCAACCATGCCAGCCCTTGTGCAGAATTACCCATTGAAGAGCTAGCTAATCTTTTTAACTCAACATGCTCTGGTATCGTTGACTGTGTTGCTCCTGACTAAACACACAAAATCTTAACATCAGTCTTGGCTGAATGAAACTACCTGCGCTCTCAGATGCGAATGTTGACATACGGAGAGAAAGTGGAAGGTGGACAAACTCCAGGTGTCTATAGGCGTCCTCCATGGATGCTGATTATCAAAACATCAGATAACTGTTAAATCTGCAAAATCTGCTTTTCTGTCCAGCCTAATTTCTAGCAACAGTCACACATTCACAGGCAGTGCTAAACTTAGATCCAACTCCAACTTCCTCTTGTCCATTAATTAACTTGTGAAGCACTTTTAGTTTTCTATAGAAACAAAACTGACATTGACGCAATACATCCTGCTGTTTTTGAAGCTAAGGAAGAGTAAAAAAGAAGCAAAACAAACTAGTCCAGTGGCGCCTTTATTTCCATTCTTTTGTTGTTCCTTCTATACATGTCTACAATTTTCTTTCCTTTTTAAATTTTGTCTGCTTTTTGCTGGCAAAGCATATTCAGTCTTTTCTTAGAGACTTTTTCCCAAGACTTTACTCTACAAAAGCAGATGATTACTTCTACTACTGCTCATCTTATCTGTGAAAGCACTTGGCCTGTGGGCATCATGCAAATTGATATAAGTGAAGGATATCTGCTGTACACCCAATTTGACTTCACTTAACAGCTTTCGAGATTTAATCACCTCATTGGCATTTGCTAGCCTCAAGCAAGATCAGATACAGTGTAACCTTTTTTTTTCTTAGTCAGTGTGGTTAATCAGGATAAGAATGAATATGTCATTGTCAAAGAACTCCAGGGGAACATGTGTGCCTGATCTCCTGAAATGAAAATGCTATCTTTCATACGCGTTCAGCTGAAAAGCAGTTGAAAGCACCAGTTGATTCTAATCATGTATTTCAGTTCACTTTAAAGCATTAAATGCTAATTTAGGATCTTTCTAATATGACAAGCACTAAACACTTTTCTCTGATGCTCTCTGTAAACATTTTGAACGTTATTGTCCTTGATGTAAAATTGACCTTCAGTTTTAAAAAATGAACATGAACTAAACGTAGGGTTTGCTGCTCAAAGGAAGAAAAATATTTTGCTTAAAGTCTTAATTCAAGCTTCATAGTTGCAGCTGTTACAGCTGTAAACGTTGGACCAACATATTAAACCCTATGTGTGTGAAGGCAGACGAGCAAATAATGTACCTTTGGCAATAGTGCATCTTGACTTGGTTGGTGTTGTGACGAGATACTTTGCCATTTACCACAGCAACAACCTAGATAAGCATAAGTAACAGTAAATAATAAATACTGGGTGTCACTGAGCAGCACGCAAGACCAACAACGCACGATATGCTTTGAGTTAGCAGCCAAGGAAGATAGTGTGTCTGTGAACACCTTGTGCACACCTGTGTGCATCAGTGCACAAAAGGTTCTCCATGTAACTATCTGATAGTGGGTGTCACTATTGTTTTTAAAAATATCTACAAGGTTATGTGTTGTGAATACATCTCACCTGGTAAGACTGTTAATCTGGTTCTGGGAGAAAAATAGGAGATTAGTTACTAATTTTCCTAATTAGGAATTGGCAACACTAAATTGCCCATTTGTGTGACTGTGAGTGTGAATGGTTGTCTGTCTATGTGTATTAGCCCTGTGACAGACTGGCAACCCGTCCAGGGTGTACCCCGCCTCTCGCCCCAAGACAGCTGGGATAGGCTCCAGCGCCCCCCGTGACCCTGAAAAGCATAAGTGGATGCGAATGGATGGATAATAAGTATGTAGTCCATTGAAAACAGCTATTTTTTGGCTACATTAGCACAATTTTCACCTCCTTCCTACCCTAACTTTACCTCCACATGACTTTGTTCCCATTGAGAAATAAAATTGCATTCAATGGAGCAAAATTATTGCAAAATAATAGAAGGATCTTGAATACAAGATTGGCCAAATTTAAGTCAACCCAGAACCTTTTGGATTACTCCTTGGAAAAGAGCATTCTCAACAGCTTGCTGTCCCTTTGATACACATGGCAGTCTTCAAATTTTTTTTGAGAAGAGATCTTGTATAATTATTTTCATCAATGTTTTTATGCACCCTTTAACAAGCATCATTGCTCATAAGTTCTAGATGTTCCCTGACGAAACATCACAGCCTGACATTTGAACATAAGTGAGTCATGGGGTCACAACTAATTCAGACCGGTGTGGAAAAAACTGCAGAACACAGAGAAGAAATGCTGGAAAGGTTTTTAGAAAAACCAATCACTAGAGTTGGTGAGTTTTACATGTAGGTGTAGAATCAAGTTTTGATAAAGTAGTCTTATGCTGTGAAGAGGAAACCACTCATGAGACACAGATTGCACATCCTTGTTCTGCTATCAACTAAGTGGTACTACAACTGTGGCAAAAAACAAAGCATCTTTTTCATCAGAAGCTTAGCCAGGGAACATAATTCAGGGAGTGATTAGACATGTTTGGCAAGAGACATTAGCAGCATTCTGAAGTACTTTCAATGTGGCAGAGTGGAACCAACAGGTTCCAACTCCCAGCTACAGATCAGTAAGACAATAAAGTCATCAGGTTTGGTATCAGATACGCATTGAAGTTAAGAAAAGAAGATACTTTATTTATCTGATATATTATATACCTGGCCAAATGTGAAAAACTGATTGCCCTCTATGTCCAATAACTGGTTGCGCAGCAAGAAAAACAATAATAGTTTTTTATATCACCATGAGTTTGGCTCACTTTGGGAGCTGTTCTGATTCAGACATAATGGGGGGGGTCAAGAATGAACTTCAGGACATGAACTGCAGAAAATGGCTCTCAGTGTGATTCATTGGAGTCCTAAAGCTGGGGAAATTCATTTGTAACCTTTTCCAGACCGATGGATGTCACTTTGTTTCCCACCTATTCTTGAGCGTCTTTAGATTGTTACATGTATATTTGGCATGCAGACTGGGGCAGCCAGGGATCAAACCACCAACCTTCCAATTAGTATGTCTGTGTAGGTTCTGTGTGATCCAGACCTATTCTTCGACTCCCACCCCCCTCTGGAACACAAACTTTGAATAATCAGGACCCTGCAACACCGACAGAAAGCGTTCCCTTTAACAGCCAGAAGGGAAAGAAAAGGAACCACACATTCAAAGAAAGCTCTTAAAAAATGTGCTTATCCAAACTGGCCTTCATTAAATCAGCAAAGATGCACAGAAAAGAAGGTCAGAGAAGGAGAGAGGGAGAATCAGAATGACAAATGGAACAACATTGTCATTTCTTATGTAGCAGGTTTATCTGAAAAACTCCAACCACAATATCCCAGTGCACTTCAGCCACACCCTCAGAGAAAAGTTGTTTCTGCTCAAGGACAAAACTTCCAAACATAAACGAAACAATGTAGTGTATGCTGTGCATTGCAGCGAGGAGTGCTCAGACCTCTACATTGGACCTCTCCATAAATGCATCACACAGAAAAGCCAACTCGACAGGACAAGACTCAGCTGTACATCGTCATCTAAAGGACAAAGGTCACTCTTTTGGCAATGTCAGTTTTCACATTTTGAGAAGACAAGATGGTTTGCAAGAAGAGTAAAAGAAGCCATCGGTGTCTGTCCATTACTTACGCCCACTGTGAACGACCGTTCTTGAACAGAGAGGGTGGCTTACGAGACTAACTGTCTGCCTCCTACAATCCAGTTTTGAGATCCTTTCCCAGGTGGCTCAACCCAGACTCACATCTTGCGTCAGGTGATCTCAATAAGTCAAATGATAGGGTGAGGCAAGGTCCCACAATGGTTTCACCCAAAACCTCTGTTGATCTATTGACCCACACAATTTTTCACAACTCTGCTCATGTGGTGAGTCACAGGATCAATAGTGAGTAAGCAACCCTCTTAAGGGTCAAATCCCACTAGGGCTTAAATACCTGGGACTCCCCACTATTTGATTTTAGAACTGAAGAAACTTCTCAAATGGGAGGTCAGATTTCTTCAAGAAACTTAAAGAAGTCTAGTCACTTTCTTTCCACGCTCCTTAGACTTCCAATTAATAGATAACCTGCCCTTCCTCCTGAGCTACAGCAAACCCAATGTACTGTGTACAGTTCTATCAGAGCCAGCTTGAACCTTTTCAGCAATTTATACTATAGTTGCTTGTCTGTTCAGTTACATTAAAATTTATTTATACAGTGCCAAATCACAACAACGGACACCTCAAGGCGCTTTACATTGTAAGGTAGACCCTACAAACATACATACAGAGAAAAACCCAACTATCATAGGACCCCCCTATGAGCAAGCACTTTGGTGACAGTGGGAAGGAAAAACTCCCTTTTAACAGGAAGAAACCTCCGGCAGAACCAGGCTCAGGGAGGGGCGGGGCCATCTGCTGCGACCGATTGGGGTGAAAGAAGGAAGACAGGATAAAAGACATGCTGTGGAAGAGAGACAGAGATTAATAACCAGTATGGTTGAATGCAGGGAGATCTATTAACACATGGTGAATGAGAAAGGTGACTGAAAAGAAAAAACACCCAGTGCATCATGGGAATCCCCAGCAGCCTACATCTATTGCAGCATAACTAAGGGATGATTCAGGGTCATCTGATCCAGCCCTAACTATATGCTTTAGCAAAAAGGAAAGTTTGAAGCCTAATCTTAAAACTTCTCAGATGGGAGGTCAGAGATAGTGTCTGTCTCCCGAATCCAAACTGGAAGCTGGTTCCATAGAAGAGGGGCCTGAAAACTGAAGGCTCTGCCTCCCATTCTACTTTTAAATACTATAGGAACAACAAGTAAGCCTGCAGTGTGAGAGCGAAGTGCTCTAATGGGGTGATATGGTACTATGAGGTCGTTTGTTGGATTGGACAGCAAGGGCCAGCCTTCGCTCCCCATGCCTGATCTGTGTGCACTTATGCAACTGCGTGAGAAGCCTGATTCAAATCTGCTGTGTACTTCATCACATGTAGCTCTATTTTCTTTGATTTATTTAATCTCGGCAACTTTATACAAAAATTACATTTTCATATTAACAGAATACATTCATGGTAAATTAATGAAATATTCAAATGAACTTCCTCACATGACTCTGGCTCTATTTGCTAGTTTTATGGTCATCTACTTGCTTGCATTGTACAATTTTCCATTAAGTGTTGCTTTCCAGAGTTTTCTTGACCAAGGATGAAATGGACTTTGGCAGTCAATAAATAATACAGATGTTACATGAACCCTTATATGGCGAAATTTTAAGGAATGGAAGATGGATCCTTTTCTCTGGTTAAGCTTTCAAGGAGGACTTAAAGAGGCTGGCTGTAAAGTGCTTACCTTCCTGATAAATACATGAGCTTTGTAAAAATAAATAAATAAAAGGACTTTCCTGGCGTGGAACTGTGAGCTGCTACTGTCTCAAGCTCCATGCTTCAGGTGACTGTGAGGCTTCACCTAAATGCTACTTGAAGGATTAGATCATCTCTCCTTTGATCAAACTGAATGAACAAATTCATTTTGAGCTTCCATCTGTACAGAACTGAAAAAAACCCTAAAACTTTAAACTGTAAACATTACAGATGATCAGTCAGTTTAGTTACTGCAACAGCTTTTATGAAAGAATAAAGGTCAGGCAACAGAATCAGACTAGACCATTTATTGTAAGAGAGCTTGTCAGCTTATAACTAGAGGCAACTACGTATTACTTAGGTATAGCTTTGAGGTCTTTGCACTTTGACTTTTTGTGCAAATTTGAATCTGGTCTATCACTTTATGCTCTTACCAAATGTTCCCCCTGTTTTCTGTGTGGTGACGCATGCCCTGCGCACATGCCAGTTTGAAACAGATGGGAACACCTCCAGAGCATCTGCAAACTCACAAGATTGGTAGCACAGAACGGCATAAAACACGAAAGTTGATTCAGAAGGCACACAATTTCAGCTGGGGAGGACGACTGAGTAGGCTACTCGTAGGCCCATGTTTGTTTTTTAATATAATTTTGCTGTTGTTTTAAATCCACACACCTGCTAGAAATATCATCATAGAGTACAAATAGGAGGTTTCAGGGAGCCACTGCACTGTGGTACAGTCCTGCAGCTACAGCACAATTAGTTGCAAGTTAATTCTCAAAGTGATGGAGATGTAAAGTCTCATTGGAGCAGAATATTATTTTACTTTGCTTGTAACTTTTGAGTTTTCTATTGTGGACGACCAGTTTCATAACCCTAGACTGTATGGCAGGTCAGCTACATGATTGAATGACATTTAGTGTTTAAAAAGAAAACATCTCACTTGGCCAGGATATAATATTAATTTATAACAGCTATTTTAAAATACATGATTCAATAACAAATGATGCTGGTTTATAATTTAAACACAACTTTAAGGAGAACTCAGGAGAATAAGTGCATTCATTGAAAGTGAATGCTCAGCAACAATGCAACATGAAGGCATAGCAGCCAGCTGATCTCTTGGCTCTCAGTGACTCACAGCAGAAGCTGATCCAGGAATACTGCACACATAAGAACAAGCAGGAAAGGCAGAAGCAAGTGTATAATACAAATCGATGTAAGAGGAGCCAACAGCACTAACTCTGTCCTTCTTAACAATCAAGTGTCAAATAAAGGGCTTTTTTCACCTCTGTACGAGGTAGAGACTTTCCTTGGAGAAGGGGGCTTTGGTTTTGTAACCAAACGTCTCAATACACAAACCAACCAAGCCGTGGTTATTAAAGTCAACAAGAGCCACCCTGAAAATCTGCAACAGGAAAATTGTCATCCTGGAGCAGCTGCGTAGCTTGGATCCAGATAAAAGCAACATTGTCGAATGGAATGATGGGGAGCGTGTCTGCTTAAATTTTGAACTTGGGCCTGTGGGACTACATAGGGGACCAGAGTAACCAGGGCCTCCCAATAAGAGAATGGAGGCCAATTTTACATCAAGTCACAAATGCTCTGTACCACCTGAGTTATCTGGGAATAGTTCACGCTGACCTCAAACCTGGAAACATAATGGTTGTGGAGTACGATGAGTCTCCCGTCAAAGTCGAACTTATAGACTTTGGCCTTGCATGTCCTGTGTCTGCAGTGATTCCTGGTGACTGTGTGGGGACGGTTGGTTACACTGCACCTGAGGTTATGCTTGGTATTCCATATGTTGAAGCAATAGACATGTGGTCTCTGGGACTAGTAGCTGTGGAGCTTGCTACAGGGGTACCACTCTACCCTGGGGAAAATGATTATGTTTTGAAATTCATCATAGACACTCAGGGTCAGCCACCAGATTATCTTCTAGACTCTGGCTTGTGCACTGATGACTACTTCTTAGAAGACAACTACAACGAACAGCACTGGACATTTAAGACCAAGAACAATTTCAATATGAGACAAGATACCAATCCAAGAATACTCAATATCTAAAACTTAATGTCTTGATGACCTCGAACAACTACTGAATATTAGAAGAGGACTTGAAGATGGCCAACAGTTATTTGTCAGCCTAATTAAACAGATGTTGGCCTTGGATGCAAACCAGCTCATAACACCCTCAGAGGTACTCCATCATCCCCGAGTTCACCCATCCCCTGACTTCTCTGTACATT